>LR990115.1:18898252-18963252 GCA_905147225.2 Euproctis similis | reverse complement strand
TGAAGAATGAATTTATCAAGAGAAGCCCTTCAGACTCCAGGAAGTTGACCAGCATCTGGCCCCTGTGATTTCGGTACCCCAAGCCATATGAACCGATTTTCGTTTCGCCGCGTTCTTGTACTCCCACTCTGGCATTGAAGTCCCCCATAACAACGTTGTAATGAGCCTTGGCGGTACCATGTATTGCTTTTGCAATATCTTCGTACATCGCCTCGGCTATCTCGTCAGAGTATGTCGAGGTCGGCGCATATACCTTAAGGGTGTACCTGTTGGTGAGTTTCAGTAGAAGGTACGCTACCCTGGTCGACACACTACTGATCTCCACAACGATGCTAACGAGGTCCTTGTGAACGAGGAAAACGATACCCCCCTGGGAGAGCTGGTCACCTTCCCGAAAGTAGAGTAAGTTGCCTGACTGTAGGGTTATCGTGTCCTCCCCCTCTCGCCGAACTTCAGACAGAGACTAACTAAGACAGAATCCATGTTTGCTAGTTTCATCTTTAGATACTTATTCTCTGCTTTAAGTCGTCGCATATTGCGAGCTTTGATAACTTTACCTACAGTAACTAGAGATCTCGCCAAATGCGATGAATTTGGAGATGGTGTGTTACTAATCAATTCAGTAGCTGTATCTTTTCGCTGTTTTTCTTTTTCACGTTATTATCTTCGCCTTTTCTCTCCAAACAATTCTTACGTTTCTTTGCTGCCTGGGAGTAAAATCTTTTATAGTTTTAATGAGACCATCTGCTTTCTTTTTATTGTATCTTTCCTTATCTTGTTTTCTTCTTTCTTCAATTTCTGCTGTGCTCAACTTTGCACGCGCTCGCCACATGCTCAACTTATTTTGATCACGACGTCGTCTTTTTTCTTCTTCTTCTGAGAGTTGAGTTTTAGACCTGCTTGCTGTGGCATGTTTATACTAAAATAAAAAAAACAAACATGCAATACGAAATAAAATGAAGTAAAGCGAAGCAAGATACAAATCAAGACATGATGATGAGTATTAGTTTTGGTGACCCGTAAACCATAAAAACTGCATCTTATTAATATATCATAATATTAGATTTAACGCAGAATATAATGTGTAGCCAAAATCATGACTCGTTTTTACCTTTAGGTAGACAAAAAAAAAAGTACTTGTAGCCTCTCTTCTGTGGACATAATCTTTTCAGTGGACATCGTAATTACAGGAGAGATGTCCACAAAAAAGATGTACTATATTGTTTTATAGTACATCCTTTCTGTGGACATCTTAAGTAGTAGTAATCTTTTCAGTGGACATCGTAATTACAGGAAAGATGTCCACAGAAAAGATGTACTATAAAACAATATAGTGCAAGGTCACAGAAATAGATCAAGATAGAACGGCCGCGATGGCATATTTCCATACATTTCGAGCGTGTCACTTTTTTGAAAAACCACGCCCTCAGCGTGACGTCATTTTCATTGTGAGCGGAGCGACTAGATAGGAGACACTCACATTAGATTATCGATGTTAATATCGGCAACGTGTGTTAATTTTATTATTTTTATATTTTACTAACTTTATTGATTTTCTGTAACGATAATCATAGAAAGTAAAACATGTTAAATACTTCAATCCGACATATTAAAACCTAAAACATATTTTTCCAACAGTATATAAAATTTAATTATAAATTTCATATTTTACTGTCCTTGAAACTATACATATTTATTAAATATTTGCCTTTTTGTAAGGGTTGGCCTCACAGTCCTGGTTAAATAACGAAGCCGAACATCTACATATACCTCGGTTACTGCCCATTTGAGAAGAACGAGATGATTTTCCATCGGCGATTGGTCAAATTGGTGAAAACTTATGCTGTCAAATAAACTGCTGCCAATGTAATTACGAAACACTTTGGTTGAAATTTGTGGTGTTAGAATAAAGTAGGGACAAAGCAAGATATGAGCTGACACTCAAATTATTATTGAATTAATTTATCGATAAGCCCTAAGACTCAACGATACATGGAGTGCCCATCTCTAACATTCGAATCACAGCGATTAAAGACACAGCGATTAACTGGCAGGTGTATTGTGTATTTCGTTCGATTCGACGTACATTACGCGTATAATTTATACGCGCAATGTTTTTGTATACGAGCGTTGAATGCGGACAGCAATAGATATTTATCATAACAAAAAAATATACAACTTGTGATCGTAATTATTGAACATAGTAAAAGTAAAACAATAACTTATAATCTCAAAAAAATACTTTCTACTGATTTTCTGTACTTACTGATCAAACGAAATATTTCCTTTTTTCATATTTGATTCACTACTTTTGTTTTTACAATTTTTCACAGCATAATAAGGCATATATGTGACGTTTTATCTATTTTTTTACGTCCTGAACGCATGGCAGGAACGCTCGTTGCGTAATGAGAGCGAGTTTCGAAAAGCATGCAATATAGTGCAGGGTTTTGGCACGCTTGCCACGCCTATTCGCCGTTCTATCTTGATTTATTTCTGTGTGCAAGGTAGTTCATTTTGAGGTTAGAAACCAAGAAATGTGCTTGTCATTCACTTGTACTAAATATTCATAATATAACATTAAATATATATTTTTAAATGCAATCCTTATGAAAAAATATAAATATAGTGTAGCCCAATAAATTCCTTTTTAGTGTCATTTAATCGTGACCACAGGAAATACTCTGCACCATGTAACCATGAGTTTATTAGATTTTTGATTGAAGATAGCTTCGATATTTTTTTTTACTCTCAACATTCTATTCTATAATATTTTGTTTGTATTATAAATAAATAATTGAAGTACAAAGCGTATTTAAACAATTTTTAAATACGGCCCAATCATTATAACATCGTCTTGTAACAGTCCACTGGAAGAGACTTTTTGATATTTAATAACATCAAAATGAATTTAAGAAAAGTAATATTTTATAAAATATGTTGTAAACGATTTAAACCGATTTAATTTAAATATTAATCGATTTAGATGATATATTGCTATAACACTTTTTTCCCCCGTTTTGTGTATGACCCAGCAATATTTAGCTCTATAAACGAAAGTATAGTTTTAAACGTTTAAGATAACGAAGGTTACAGCACGGATTCCTACGGAAAAATGTTTCGCCGTCGTTAGTAAACAAAACAACTCTGCTCTTTTCCATTGCTTGGATTACTTTGGACTCTAGTGTATTGTGGTGAACCTAAGTTTAGTCCATAGTTACGAAACGGCTAAGAAAATCTTGATGATCACTTTGGAACAGATCCAAACAATCCTGTGATACTGTGCAGCGGTTGTGTTTTTTAGGCTGAAAACCGTGTAGGTGGGTACTTACACGGATCTGACAGAGATCTTAGAAAAGATCGTTTGAAAATATGTTCAGTGTTCGTTCATAGGAACTACCTATTGTTTCTAGTATCTCTGAAGTCGTCAATCTCCTATCATTCAAAATCTTTATCCTTGCCTTCAGCGGCCTACCACTCCTAGTTCTATTATTATCACTCTAGGTATATTACAGTGTTTTTTGCCACGTTTGAAAGCTGCTACCCATCTTTTTACAGTGGCATATAATAGAGATTCCCTCAAAGTCTACAATATCTTCATAAATTTGTTTCGGCGTTAATCTTTTTGTTTTTGTTAATATTTCATGACGGAACGGTGCTCAACTTTATCCATTTCTACGGAAACCACGAACTTCGTTTGCTAAATCTATTCCATTTTTTGCATTATTGATAGAATAATAACAAAATACAGTTTAAATCAATTAAAAAAGAAAGGGATATTACGTGCCAGTAGGTATGTGGCGTTGTATATATTGGGCTAAACATCCAAAGCTCTCAGAATTTATTATGAAATTAAAATAACTATGCATTTCTCAAGGTCTTCGGCTTCGGCCGAAGGTTTTGGTAAATGCCGATTAATCGGCTCTGGCTTCGGCCAGAATTGCACCTTCGGTCGGACACTATTCATTTATTCTCCAATCACGTTCGATAAATCGCGGTAATCAAGACGCGGCAAACTTGACTGCGGCGTCAGTGCTTTACATCCTAGTTTAAAGGCGGAAGCATCACGAGTAATCGTGATGCGTAACGCTAGTGTAAACTAGCGTTATCAGTAAAAGGTTGACATAAGCAAGTTTAGGTACTTCCCTTGGAACTTACCAGTGAAATGTTTATTTGTGAACTTACAGAGCTGTACAGACCGTGTCATCTGTATATGGAGTCTCATTAATGCATCAGATCACAGTCAGCTGCCCTGTTGTGTGTTTGTCGGCATATCAAGTTGTAGAGGTTAGTAAAATCTTTTTTTACGTGTAGATCTAAATAAAATAAGCTATAAAAAAAGAATAGTACATACATATATAACTTCCCGCCAAATCCCTTGCAGAGTAGGCAGAGAGAACAGAACGCCGTAAGGCATGTTTTTTACACGCCTCGCTTGCTTCTTTTACTTTCGTAACTCTTCATGCACACGCGTCGATTTTTAAGGCTCCTAAGAACAGACTCCTACATCCATTCGCTTTTGCATGGTATATCTGCTTAGTCAATCTTGCATCATCAATTCTTTCTACATGTCCGAACCATCGGAGCAAGCCCTTGCTTACTCCTTGTTTTAGACGTGTCAGCGAGAGTCACTCCGCAGATTTTGCGCAGTGTCCTTATTTCGACCGCGTTTATCCTACTTTCATACACACTCTGCAATATCCAGCTCTTGCTTCCATAACTTAGCGTTAGGCTCAGTACCGCATTGCAGATTCCTAGCAAGACTTATCTGCACGCACGCAGCAGTGCGCCACCCACCAAGTAGCCCGGGAGTATGTCCCACAAATTCAGCTCAAAGCCAGTTTCTTCTCCACGTTGTTACGGAGTAAAAAAACTGGTCCATGCATCCTTTTCCGCTTCGAAAACCTTCCTTAAACCTCCGTCAGTTATCACCTTCATTCTACTTTCAATAATCTTCCCATACACTTGCGCTACTAAGTTAGATCAAACTGATGGCCCTGTAACTGGCGCACTGCATACGTGATCCCTTACCTTTATACAAGAGCATGGCAGGAACAGTCTTCAGTCCCCAAGCATACCCGACCTCCAGTATAGATTGCTCAAGGTCAGGAAAGAGTCCCGGACACAAGGCACACCGTGTTTAATCATCTCAGCAGACATCATATTAATTGCTGCTGCCTTACCATTTTTTTAGGATTTTTCGTACTCGGATGGTTCAAGACGTAAACTTCGACGATTTGACACCAATTATGTGATAACATAATATTACTTATGGCATTTAAGAAGAGATGCCGCTTACCCTATAAGTAACATACTCATACTCATTTATGGTGTTCTTTAATTTCAGAAACTGGAAAACGGACGTGTAGACATTGTCTTTATTATATTAGGTATTGCCTGTATATTGCAATTATGGATCAGTTGTTATCTTGGCACCATAATAACTAACAAGGTTCGTAACCAGTGTGGACACATCATAATTGACAAAAAAAACCCTTTGCGCTGCTATAAATGTTATAATGCATTTTGATGCACATTTACATACATTTGGAGTCAGAAACAGGACCCAATATACTATTTAATAATCAAATCCATCTTAGGCGTTTGCAGTGGCAGATGCGTGCTGGAACTGTAAATGGCAAGAGACTTCTCTTGGTCAATTGGTGCGTGAAGACATTATTCTTATCATCATGCGCTCTCAACAACCTGTCACCATCAAGTTTGTTGGACTACCACAAGTAGGGCTGGAGACATTTTCTTCGGTAATTACAAGAGATTTTTTTTTAAGAACGCTGTTCCGTAAGAGATTATCCTTAGGCCTGCCCTGGCCCGGCAAAAAAATGACACCTTACTTACCAAGGCACAAGTATTTAGATTGGGCAGGGTACGCGATCGTAACGCTGCTGCCATATCTTCTCTAGGGTCTACAATAAGTATGAGTCAAAGAACTTTTGTGCTTATATCAGTCACAAGTATCGTAACGAGATAGTACGTACTAGAGATTGCAACCCGGTATGTTTCTCAACCCGGCCCGGCTCGATAACATTAGCCGGGGCCCGGTTGCTAGCAAAAGTATTAGCAACAAAACTTTCAAAGTATGTTTTTTCTATGAATGAATGGAATAAAACAACTGTTCAAGGTTAATATTTATTTCAAACGGGATTCTAAACAATTATCACAATAATCAGTCTCTAAAAATCACAATTAATACTGGACGGAAAAGTAACATTAGTCGTCATTATTTGAAAATATTAACAAAATAGGAAACTAATATAATAACGCCAAAAGAGTAAAGTTAAAGTTAAGTTAAACTGTTAACAAAACAGTTATCACTCGCAGTTGTCCCAAACAGTTCACAGCCCCTCAAAACAGTTGTCCCACAACTATAATCAAAACTTTTAAGATGCTTAACATCAAAAAGACAGAAGATTTATGGGGTGTGTCTACTAAAGTTATTAGCGCGATCATTGTTTCAATCGCACCCTACTTAGCTAACATATTTAATTGTTGTATTGACGCTGGAGTGTTTCCACATTTGATGAAATGTAGTAAAATAATTCCACTCTTCAAATCAGGTGTAAAAACAGACCCCACAAACTTCAGGCCTATTTCTATTCTTCCTACCCTGAGTAAAATCTTCGAGAAGATAATGTTGAACCAGCTCTTAACTCACTTTAGTATCAATAAACTCTTACATAATAATCAGTTTGGATTCACTAAAGGCCGATCCACAACTGACGCTGGTATCAAATTGTTACAAAATATATTTAACGCATGGGAGAGGTCTATGGACGCAGTAGGGGTCTTTTGCGATTTATCTAAAGCGTTTGACTGTGTCGATCATGTAACTTTAGCTCGTAAATTAAGCCACTATGGAATAAGAAACTGCGCCTTAAATCTAGTCGTATCGTACTTATCAAACAGAACTCAGCGAGTAGAAATAAACAGAGTACAATCATCCGGATCTCCTGTTGCTATGGGTGTTCCCCAGGGTTCTATATTAGGTCCTTTCCTGTTTCTAGTCTACATTAACGATCTGCCTCATCTTGTGAAGGATAAACATGATATTGTGTTATTTGCGGATGATACATCACTCATATTTAATATAGGTAGGAAAGAAGATAATTATGACAAAGTTAATGCCGCGTTGGCAACTATTGTAGACTGGTTTAATGTTAATAATCTATTGCTGAATGCCAAGAAAACGAAATGCATTAAATTTATGTTACCGTATAGATCTGATGGTAGTAAGTGAGACTAAAAGGAAAGGCATGGGCTTTTCTCAACACGGTGATCTAACGGCGCTATGGTCGGGAGTTCCAGAAGGAGAACGCGCGTGCCAAGGTGTTGGGGTTGTCCTGTCGGAGCGTCTGAAGAATTGTATGAAAGATTTTGAGTGTGTTAGTCCTAGACTTTTGTGGATCCGACTAAAGCTGGGTCTGCTTCGTTTATTTCTGGTAGCTGTTTACGCACCGGATACCGGGCGCCCAGTGTCGGAGAAGGAGGAGTTCTGGGATAGTGTGAGATTGTTGTTAAGTAAATGCGAGAATAATGAGAGGATTATGGTAATAGGAGATTGTAATAGCTGGGTTGGAGTGGAAAGAGAAGGTTTTGAAAGAGTTTTAGGAAAGTATGGTGATGAAAGAATAAACGAGAGTGGCTCCAGTTTGTTACAAGTGTGTGTGGAAAAGGACCTTGTGGTTACGAATACTCTGTTCAACCACAAGGATATCCATAAGTATACATGGGAGAGGAATGAAAGTAGGAGTATGATCGATTTTGTGATTGTAGACCATAGGCTCAAAAGTAAAGTCGTAGATACCAGGAGCTATCGTGGCGTCAGTGTGGGAACAGATCACTATTTGGTGGTAAGTCGAATTAGGGATGTGTTTAAAGACTGGCGTCACTGGAACAAAAAGCCGACAGCGAGTCTTGGTCGAATAAAAGTTGAAAAACTGAGCGACATAGACGTGCAAGCGGAATATTTGAGGGAAATGATAGAAAGGACAAAGCACATATGGGATGTATCATATGCGGGTGGAATGAATGTTATATGGGAGGTTGTAAAAAGTAGTATGGTTGGAGCAGCTGCCAAAGTATGTGGAGAGACTAAAAGAAAGAAAGGAAGGTCGTTGGATGAATGCTGGTGGGATGCAGAGGTTAAGAAAGTAGTGGAATGTAAGAAAAAGGCGTGGTTGGATGGACTAGCCATCAAAGCGAAAGGTAATGAAAGTCATACAGAGAACGTATACCAGGTAAAAAATGCAAAAAGTGTGTATGTGGTAGCAAAGAAGAAAGCTAAAATTGTGGTACAGGAAAAGAAGAAGTGTATGAAAGAGAAGTTTGACAGAATGATGTCTGAGAACTTCAGGGCCAATTTAAAACTGTTTTGGAAGCAGGTTAGATTGGTTCGCGGCGGTTCAAGGTCATCTGAGTTGGACGTTATAAGAGCGAAAGATGGACGATTGTTGAGTATTGAAAGGGATGTTCTGCATCGTTGGAAAAGTTACTTCGAAGAACTTTTTGAGTGTAGTGAGGGACATCTTCACAATAATGAGCCGGTGAACATTCCAACTCCCACTCACTCACAAAACGATGCAGTTCAAGAAATTACGGAAGATGAAATAGTGAATGCAATAACAAGTACGAAATTGGGTAAGTCTGCAGGGTATGACAGGATAACTACCGAGATGCTGAAAAGTGGCAAAGGGGTTGTTGTAAGATTGTTGCGACTACTTTTCAATGTGTGTTGGCGTGATGGCTGTGTTCCGGACGACTGGACCAAAGCAGTCATTGTGCCCTTGCACAAGGGGAAGGGGTCGCGGCAGGACTGCAAAAACTACCGAGGCATTAGTCTTCTCAGTGTTGTAGGTAAATTGTATGCGAAGATTCTTATTGAAAGAGTGACGAATGTAACAGATGAGAAATTGTGGGATGTACAAGCGGGATTTAGGAGAGGAAGGGGGTGCATCGATCAGATCTTCTCTCTGCGGACCATCTGTGAAAAACATTTAGCCAAGTCCAAAAAAGTATTTTGTGCATTTGTAGATCTGGAGAAGGCCTATGATCGTGTACCCAGGAATGAATTATGCTCAACGCTGTCGAATACATATGGGGTTGACGAGCGCCTGGTGTGGGCTTTAAATTCTCTATATGAGAATTCTAGAGCCTGCATCAGGGTGAATGGGGCGCACTCAGACTGGTTTAACATCTATAAAGGTGTTCGACAGGGATGTGTTGCGTTCTCTTCAATCTCTATATGGATAGTTGTCTGACAAATCTGAAAGAGACTGAATGAGGTTTAAGCATGGAAGAGGTGCGTGTCAAGTGCCTACTGTACGCCGATGACCAGGTATTACTTGCTTCGTCGGCGTCGGAGTTACAAGACATGCTAATTTTGGTGAATGAAGGGTTTAGAGAAAGAGATATGAAAATAAATGTAAGCAAGACAAAAGTTATGGTTGTGGAGAGAGAGAAAGAGGTCACACTGTGTGATATGATATTGGATGGCGAGAAATTGGAGCAAGTGAATGAGTTTGTATATCTGGGAAGTATGTTTACAAGAGACGGAAAATGTGAGGAAGATATTGAAAGGAGAGTGACTGCGGGTAACAGAGTTAATGGTGCACTGCATGCCTTGATGCGTAGTCAGGCTGTGTCTGAAAAGGCACGTTTGACGATTCACAATGGTGTGTTGGTACCAACTCTGACATACGGGAGTGAGTGTTGGGTGTGGCAGGCGAAGCATGAAAGTAAGGTGAATGCAGTGGAAATGCGTTCTCTGAGAAGTATGTGTGGAGTCACCATTGCAGATCGAATGAAAAATAGCGTGATAAGGGAGAAATGCAAGTTGAAGGATGATGTGGTGACCAAAGTGGACAGAAGTATGTTAAGATGGTTTGGTCATATTGCAAGAATGGATGAAAGCCGAATGACTAAAACAGTATACGAAGCGAATGTGAGTGGCAGGGTCGGGATCAGGAGACCAAGACGGAGCTACCACGACCAAATAAGTGGTCTGTTTAAAAAAGGCAAAATGCGTAGCACCCGAAACCGACGTAAATGCATGACGAGATGTATGACTGTGGATGAGGCGAAAGATGTGTGTCAGGATCGTAGCTTGTGGAAAGCCAAGGTCTCTGCCTACCCCCATGGGATACAGGCGTGAGCTTATGTATGTATGTATGTTATGTTACCAAATGTAAAGCAAACTAATAATGCTTATGTTAAAATCCAGGATGAAAACTTATTTTTTGACGATAGTACAACCTTCCTGGGTATCACATTAGATAGTAAGCTACAATGGGGACCCCATATTGAGGGATTATCAAGCAGGCTTAGTTCAGCCGCATATGCAGTCAAAAAGATTCGTCAATTTACAGACGGCCAGGCTTGTTTACTTTAGTTATTTTCATAGTGTTATGTCCTATGGATTATTGCTGTGGGGCAGAGCAGCTGACATACAAACAATTTTTGTCTTACATAAACGCGCAGTAAGAGCTATCTATCAAATGAAATCTCGCGCATCACTAAGAGAGAAATTCAAAGAAATTAATATTCTCACCGTTGCCTCGCAATACGTATTAGATAATATTCTTCATGTTAAGAAAAACATTCATCTTTTTCCTAAAAATTGTGATATGCACTCATTTAATACAAGAAATAAAAATAAACTTGCTACGCCGTTTTTCCGTCTGAAAAAAGTTAATAACTCGTTTATGGGTAATTGTGTACGTTTCTTTAATAAGATTCCTGAAAATGTAATTGAGATACCGTTTACTAAATTTAAGGCGTATGTTAAAAGATGTCTCATCAGCAAAGCTTATTATAGTATCAACGATTTTTTGGAGGACGACAAAGTTTTTAAATAAACCGCTCATTACTTCTTACACTTGTAACAATTTGAATTGTTAGTGAATAGTACTGTTGTGTAAATGATAGTAATAAAAATAAAAACAAAAAAAAAAAACCTCCCTGAGTTTCTTGCCAATTCTTCTCAGTGCGAGAGTAATCGAATTGGCGGAAGGAAAAAAAAAATAAAGTGACCTTCATAAGTGTCTGACAAGACCTAAACTGATTAAATGAGTTTTGATTTTGATTTTTGATTTCGCAGTAAAGCGAAATATTATTAATTAAGTTGACAAAATCTTACTACGAGCCATTGGAACTAGAATCTTCGTTACTACTAACGAGCAGCACCGTTTACATTATTTTTCATCAAACGACGTCATTTATTTAACTAACAAGGGTGTCGAAGCAACGAAATACTTTGGAACTGCATGACATACTATGGGATTAAGCGTCATATTGATGGGAACATTAAATGGTGGTTTTGAGTAAACAATATTCGTTAATTAGAGGTGTTTATACTTATTTTCATACTTGAAAGGCCGATATAAAAGCTTGTACAAGAAATTCATAGTTTAAAGGTATTTTTTTCCCTGACTTATATGGACAATTCAAGAGTATTACAAAAAAACCATAAATCGATGATCGAAATTAATAGAATTTGGTTATTAAGTGTCATTTAATACTACTCATTAAGCAAATAGTGAAATCTTAAAGATTAGGTTATATTGTAACTGTAAACAACTAAATTAACACTGCATGTTAATTATCAAATTTTAACGTAAAATTCTTACATTAGGTAGGATTTTCAAGAATAATATAGCGCCGGGTGCGATCACCGGGCCCGGTAAAAATAGCCCGGTCCGGTAGACAATCCGTAGTACGTACGTCTTTTGTTTTAATCTGTGCGAGTGATTAATGTCTTTCTTTCCATTGTTACAGACAATCACCAGAGCTTACACATATTTTAATATGCTGCGACAGTATACGCAAACAATGCGTTAAAATTACTTTTACTTACTTTTAATATCTACACAATATTTCGTTCAAGCTTTTTTATAGGATAGATAGGGTAATTAAGCAAGTGAGTCACATGGTGGTGAGTGTAAACGCTGCCCATTAACACCTCACCGTCACAGTTGGTTGCCAGACTTCAAAATGTGATAAGGCGAGGGAGGCGAGGCGCATGGCGATGAGGAATGGGAATGGGTCTCAGAATACCACCCTTATCGAACGAAACGCGGCATGATTTTAATATTTTACATCGATGTTCTGAAAAGTCGTGGAATACCCATCGAGCCGCCCCATGCATGCAGCAAACTGCAAAGTTCTACCCTGCTAATCTACACAATAACACAGTTTTATAACAATATATCCACCTATTAACGTGCACAAAACAGTGCTTTCACAAATTTGACCGATTCCGGGCACGTTTCACGAATTACGACAGTAAAGCATTCATGACATATAATTTGTTGTTTTATTTTTATTAATTTTAGCCGCCCCGCAAACGCTGTTTTGCAAATACGGTATGAAAAATAGATGACCGATTCTCAAATCAAATTCAAAATCGGTCGAGCCATATAGGTGGAGTTTGTTTTGATTAATTAATATCATGTCAAATAGTATATTTGGCAAAGTTTCATTCTTAAAAACGTGTCTGTTGTTGTTTTAATGTAACGCCCTAGCGATAGTTGGGGTTTTATAAAATTTGTTTTACGCTGAACTTTACAGCGCCTAAGGAAAACTCCTGCCTAGCCTTGCGGACAAATGTTACATCTTTATGCTACGTTAAGCGTGCCTTTTCAGACACGGCCTGACTACGCATCAAGGCATGCCACTGTCCCTATTCTGTCCACCCGCAGTCACTCTCCTTTCAATATCTTCCTCACATTTTCCGTCTCTTGTAAACATACTTCCCAAATATACGAACTCATTCACTTGCTCTAATTTCTCTCCATCCAATATCATATATCACACACTGTGACCTCTTTTTCTCTCTCCACAACTATAACTTTCGTCTTGCTTTCATTTATTTTCATACCTCTTTATCTAAACCCTTCATTTACTAAGATTAGCATGTCTTGTAAAACAAACAAACGTATTTTCTTATGACGTTGGTGGATAACATCATAAGAAAATACGTTTAAATTTTTCAAGAGAATTTTTTTATTAAAGTACGACAATTAATCCATCTCCAGACTCCATCGAATTATCACACGTTGTCATGTCAATAACGCTTTTGAAAAAAATAATTTGATTGCGGCCCGCGGACACCTGACTAAAACGTGTTTTAGCCCGTTTTTGATTCGATTTGATGTTTCAGCAAATATATGATAAAAAGGCCAAATTTTTCTTAGCACTTACAAGCACAAGTTTATTATTTACTTTAACTTTGGATGTCTTGGTGGTCTAATGGTTTAGCACCTCGGTTCTGAATTAAGAAGCCGTAGGTTCAAATCCGGGCGCACACCAATGACTTTCGAAAGTAATGCATGATAAATATCTATGACTAACAACTTTGTGCCCGGTGTATGGCAATAGGTTCGGCACCTACTCCATTTGGGACGTAATCATAACGGCGAGTGAAGGCTTGACGGCGCATGGAGGCTTGACGGCGAATGGAGGCTAACAGCCGCCGCCGACACCTTCGGGTAGAGGTGTTGATATGTGAAATTACGTAAATAAAAATTTCTAGTCACATAAAACTATTTACTTCTACAGATTGCCAGCAACTGATTACAAAGAGTTGATAATCACATATTTATTTTTGTACAATCTTTAAAAACTTTACAATACTCTCTCATAGAAGCCTAATATATTAAAGGCTGGGGTAAAAACAGACATTTATATTCCACTACAGCAGATTAACGCATCATAGGGTATTTGATAGAATTTCAATGTGATGATCCCTTGTGCTCCGGCAAGAGGAAATATATTGTGATTGGTCCTTTAGATGTATTCACAATTTCTTTGTGTTTTATAAGTTGAGTGGCTGCAAGTCCATACAACAGACATGGTATGCCTGGAAGTTAATAGATAACAAAATTCCATGATTTCAATCCTGGCAACTCTGGTTGTCCTTGGACTTTTACTGAATTAATACAGTTATATAATATGATTACCTGGAACTATTTTTATAATATAAAATTAACCCAGGTCTAAATCAGATGTTGGAGTTTAATTACAACAAATAGACACAGAGATTAATTAGGATAGTAATTTAAAGCAGTTTTTACTACCAACTGCCCCAATATATCATGTGCCACTAGTCATGCGCAGAATGAAGAGGAAATATAATGTGAAGAAATACCAATTATAATTTACTAAAAGAAATGTACTTTTGATATACACACCTAGATTAACCACCTTAATAACTGACATGAATTTATCAGACGCATTTAAATCTTCTTCTTTTCGTCTGGAGCAATGATATTTCATGTATGGAAAGCATCCAGTCCTCAAAATCTGATAATTTGATTTGCCCACTTTCCAGTTGAAGTTTGACATACCAAATTGGTCATTCCGAACACTACTGTACTAAAAAATATATTTATTATAGCTATGGAGGAAATTCCAAATAGATGTGACATTATACATTGCTTTGGTCTTTAGCAACTTGTAAACTGGAACAATTGAACTATTTGCACACGATTGACCTAGGAGTTTTTATTAAATCAACCTCACTAAGATATGCTCTGCTCTCACACCCAGATAGTCTCTCTCACACATACTCTAAAAGAAGGTAGACACTGGTCAGTAGACAATACTGATCAGCATTAGGTCTTCTATTAAAAATAATTCTGTCAGGTGATAGAGAGCAATCGATATTACCTTCACAAAGTAAGAGGTCCAGGGGGGCTCATTACATTGCATCAAGTACGCTGTTAGTACTTCAGAGGCAGTTGGTTTGGTAGAATGTCTCATCGCAAAATGTATCTTTATAAACACTCTGTTTAATATTTTCATGTTTATAGAAATTTAATCTTATTACATAATTTGTATAATTATTATTAAAAATTGTACAAAAGTACAACTTAATTCAAATCACACATCATTTGACTGAATTTGAGTTTTGACATTTTGACAATAACACTACATAATTTAACGACCTGGTTGCTAAGACCTTTAAGTCGAGTCTTTTTATTACAATTAACTTCTTCATTCTTAACCTAAACTAATCTTAACCTAACCTAATCATCCATAAAGTAGTGGCACTTTATGCATGATGTTCCGAGGGAGTTTTGACCACAATGTAGAAGAGCACACTAAACACGATATTTACACCATTTCCCACATTTGCACTCATATATGAACACTTATTAAATAAAACGCCACGAATTTTATTCAATAATATCCATTGAAACACAAATCTGATAAAATAATGCGACTAACGGTTAAATCTCTTCCACAGACTCGCCAAAACTCTGTCACTACTGTTAGTCAGTCCTGTCTGCCCATTGACCTATTAGACTTGTTTCTCATTGGTCCTGCATAAATTAATTATGGCTGGCTTCTGTATTTAATAGATATTTAAAATATAGGTAATATAGAATCAAGAATCAATTAGACTAAAAAATTTCATATTATTGAACTCCCAAGTTTCGTAATCATCATAATATATAATCGAATATTTTATTCTTACCAATTGTGTGTTGTGTCAACAAGGTTTACTTTCAGTATTATCTCCCATTTCAAAATCAATGGTACAGGTAATAATTACTGAAACAGCATCTTATAGGAAGGAAAATGAAAATTTGGCTTTGCTACTTGTATTAGCATAGTGTGCTCCATCTGGTATATTAAAACTCTCATAAACAAAACCTATAGAATAACAAAACCTTATTTTCAATACCTAGCTTCGAAATGAAACAATACCCCAGTTCGCTGAAAAATATTTCCAACCCTTTTCACGAATTCACTACCAGCATTATAAGTAAAATTAAATAAAAATGTCTCGGTGGTCTAGTGGTCGAGCACCCCGCTTCTGAATCAATGTGGGTTCGAATTTAGGCTCACACCAATGACTTTTCGAAATTATTTTTGGAAGTTATGTGTGATAAATATCGGTGACTAACAACTTTTTGCCCGGGTGTAGCGCACCAGGAGCGGCACCTATTCCATTTGGGACGTAATCATAATGTGACCTGCCTATACCTTCGGGTAGCAAAACGCGTGAAGTTATCTTATTTTTCATTTTTTAAATAAAAAAAAAACGTGTAATAAAAATATTTATTGAAATTTATCAGATTCCGTTGTTAACACTGCAAAATCGTAATATTTAAAACATTGAAATTATAGTCAAATAATTATTAATCCAATAAGAATATTCATACACAGAATTGTGCACACTCTCTGCAACATATAAAAGTATATCTTTGAAAGTTAGATCTGTTTACATTATGAAGAATTGCAATTACAATAATCAAAACATTCATATTTTCGTCAATTTAATTAAATTTCACTTTGGTTCTAAACTTAATATATATAATTAACAAGGATACATTGTTTTTTTTTTTCAATTATTTAATATCACATCACTCACTAAAAACTTCCACTGTAACACTTATCTAGATTTTAAACTTTTATTATTAAATTTCATTCAACAATATGACAAAATAGTATTTATACGTTTGAATTCCATTTATGTCACTCAGTAAATATCTCTCCCTCCATTCTTGTCATACTTGTCATTCCAATCCTCATACTTGTCATTCCAAATTCAAATACCAAGTTAATAGTAATAAAAAAAACCCAAAGTATATTTCAATTAACTGTACTAACGTAACATAGAAATGTTATGCCTTGAGTTTGAGCAAACACAAAAAAATACGAAAAAAATGGCTTAAAAAATTTTGGTTCGCAATCTGGCGCCAAACTAGATTTAAAACCTTTTTCTAAAACAACAACTGTTGTGTTTGTAAAAATTGTAAGTTGTGTGAAAAATTAATGTATATTTTTGTTCCATTATTATTATTTAACAACGCAAATTCACGTGATATGAGTGATACCATGTGAAGTAAACTTATTATTAAATTAGTTTAAAATTTAATATTATTAAAGTGAAACTTTTATTACATCGTCTCAAACTTTTTCGTCTGTGTGTTGCATGTCGCGTGACGGTCGGCCGCGGAGTAGGGATAAAGTGAAAGGCGCTCGTCAGAGCGCCTTTCACTTTATCCGAGGCCAATATGGCGGCCATGTTGTTGTTTATGGATTTATTTCAATTTTGAGTGCTTGAATTTATTAATTAACTTAATTGTATGAATATTAAATTAAGTCTTTTTATTTATATTCGGTCCATTCAATATATTTAATTTTATTTAACATTTATTTTTAGTTAAATGTCTATAATGTGAAAAAAAGTTTCACTTTTACAGTGGTTTTATAAAACCACACAATCTTTTTTAAAAGGCTCACGTGAAAAATACGCTCTTTTAACGTTATTATAACAGTTGGTCATCTATGGTCACTATGCTTGGTTTTAAACTGAAATACATCATCTAAAGAACCCAAGTCTGGTCAGTATAACATTTCATTGCAAAACCCTAAACTTATATTAAGTAAAATCAACATGAAAATTTGTCTTATATCTATAATTAAGGCACATAATCATTTGGCTACACATAAAGGTGTATCTGTAAGATAATTAGCCCATTACAATATACAGGGCAATCGTGTTGCCATAAATTTGGTATTTATTTCTGAAGGACAATTGCCCTCTGACAATTAATTATAAAATCTATAACTATCCAGTTTATAGAAAAGAAAAAAGGTAATGCTTCATTACGAATAAGGCTTTTTACAATATACCAATTTTATTAAATAAGCTGTTACAAAAACAAATGATACGATATTGGAGGTAATTATGTTTGGACACGACCTATTATTTTCCTAGCACATAACTCACACATGACGGGCCTCGTGGCGCATTGGTAAAAACTACCGGCTGCAGCAATGAGGTCGGGCGTTCGATTCCCACCCGAGCACAAATATTTGTGACAAACGTGAATATTTGTGTGGCGTCTGGGCGTTTTTCTATGTATTATAAGTATGTATTTACAAAAGAAAAGTATATATGTATTAATATCCGTTATCTAATATCCATAACACAAGCATTTAGTTGCTTAGCTTGGAACTAGAGGACGCTGTGTGTATTATGTCCAAGATATTTATTATTGAAGTGGAACTTCTAATGTCTCGTGCAAGAGCATTTAACGCTTTTAACGCCCCCTTGCGGCCACTATTAATATAATATAATAGTAACAAAAAAGCCAAGATCCATATAAACCAAGGACGAAAAGACATAGCGACTTTTTAAACTACCCGTACAGACATCTAGTAGCGGATAGTGGTACTAGCTGGTCATAATTGATATAACAATAATGATGAACAACATCTTTTTACACAACAAGTGAACCTACTCCATAATTATAATTGAAAAATAGGATAATTAAAATTCAAAATAACAATGTATTAATATATAATAATATAATTTTAATAAATTAATTACATTATTTACAATATACAGGGTTATTTCAAATATACTAATAATTAGCTAAGGGTATATTCTGTAGGTAATTACCTAACACTTTTGTTCTACGACTTTTTAAAAATCACAATTTTAAATTTTTTTTCATTTCAAACAAATTTAAATAATTAAAATCGGTAGTTGTAAAATATTAACTAAGTCTACGTATTGCATTGAGCGCACCGAGTGACAACGGTATGGGGGGGTAGCGGGGCAAGGTCACGCGGCATTTGAACTTTGATTGCTCCCGTAGGTCATTAGCCAAACATATGTTAGTCGCCCCTAAGTTACCGCCCGTGTCATCTCATTGTGTGCGAATTGGTAAAGTGACGAATGCCATTCAGTTGCGGTGGCAAGTATTTAATAAATGTAATTAGTCGCAGTTGGTATGTCTGAATAATCTCGAATGCTTAATATCGTGGGCGGAATAATCGAGTTTTCACTTAAATACCCACATTAAATAGGTAGGTAAATAATTCAAATTTCCTGAAATACATTAAATTTTAAGTGTATTAGCCTAAAAATACATTTCTAACACCTTTAATTTCGTAATCTACACGATATCCGATTGGGTATGTGAATTAAAAGCAGTTTCGTGTAGAAAGCGCGGGAACTCGCTTCTCTTGTTTAGATGCATAAACAGAGCTGCTACTCTGAATGAAAATCGGGTGAAATAGGTACGTTTAGTACAAAATACAGAGTTACAAAGAGTCAGATGGTACAATTAAATCTTAAAAATCGTTTTTTTTACTAGAGTTTTAGGTTTTTGTAAAACTGATAAAAGAAAAGTTGTTTAGAATGACACAAAGGAGCTATGTGTAGAATAGTATTAGTATATTAAAATTAACCCTGTATACAATTAAAAAACTACCTGAAATCAAATTTCTCCGCATCTCGGTCTACTGGCAGCGTGCCCAGAAGACTGGCCGCATTGCCACGCTGAATGGCAATGCTAATCCTCTCTGCGAAGAATAGACCAGCCTTCTGGTCGCGAGAGGCTTCGATCAGCCTCAATAATAACAATAACAATAACAATTTTAGATAATTATGACGCCAGTTTTAGTGCGAAATAGTTTGTAAATCTATAAATTACTTTTTTAACAATCCAAATTCATTATCTTCCGGCGGCTACTAGGAAGTTTTAAAATTTAGTTCTCATATGTTTTAATTATTACATAGAACGAGTTGGTACTATCTAGTATTAAGATATTAATTATGAAAATAATTATTATGAATATTCATGCAGCATTAGTATTGATTTAAAGAATAGAAGGCAATATCACCAAAACAGTTACAAATCATGAATTGTTAAATCACATAATTATAAATTTCGGGCATTTTACTTAACTAAATAATAGATTTTAGTAATATCTTGACCAGTTTAAGTACGAAATAGTTTGTAAATATATAAATTAATTATTTTAATAATCAATAACTTCACTATCTTTCGGCAGATGGCGCTACTAGGATGTTTTAAAATTAAGTTCTCATATATAACTAATATTACATAGAACGAGTTGATACTATCTAATATTAAGATATTAATCATGAAAATAAATATTACGAATATTCATGCAGCATCAGTATGGATTTAAACATTTAAACAATAAAAGGAAATATCACCAAAACAGTTATTAAATATAATGAATTGCTTAATTAATCACATAATTATAAATTTCGTGTATTTTACTTATCTAAATAATAAATATATTTCAGTAATATATAGACATAAATAATATAACATAACTTCACGCCTTTTGTTACCTGAAGGTGTAGGCAGCGGCTGTTAAGCCTCGTCTCGCCGTTATGTTTACGTCCCAAATGGAATAGGTGGCGAACCTATTGCCATACCGGGCACAAGTTTTTCAGTCATCGATATTTATTACACATAACTTCCGAAAACAATTTCGAAACGTCATTGGTGTGAGCCAAAGTCTGGAATCGAACCCGGACCTCTGGATCAGAAGCTGTGTGCTCGACCACTGCGCCACCGAGACTAATAATAACGTGTAATCATAATTAAATCAGTTTACCTAGTAAAGTTTTATAGGGTTATCAATTATCATTACATAGTATAAAACAAAGTCACTTTCTGCTGTCTTTCCCCTTATATACGCATATGTTTAAAACTACGCAACGGATTTTGATGCATTTTTTTTTAATAGTTAGAGGGTGTCAACGGGGTGGTTTTGATCTATAATTCATGTATAGTGTAGAAATAAAAAGTGATAATTTTCAAGATTTAAAACTTTAATCGAAAACGCTGCCTGAACCCTAAGTGATAAATGAAAACAATGTACTACATTATTATACACCTCTAAAAGGTCTACAAAAAAATCTGCAAGGGCATATGTCTACCTCTTAGGGATAACCCACAATGACCATTTTTATTTTTTACCAGAAATAGTGGCTTATTTACGAAGCAATTTTAAACATTACAGCATTCATTTTCATCCAGTTAACTATCTTAAGTAGATTGTGCTTTTAATATAGATCAATATAGCCGTTTACAGCATGTAATTTAAACTAATATTTACGAAGATATTACAGTATTAATATAGCGGTACATAGCAGTAGCGTTTGCGCGCCATAACGCGTGCTGATAAATAGCACAAATTGAACTTTTTAAGATACAAATATTACTAATTTATTTCTTTTAATGCGGAACGAAGTTCACCGGGTCAACTAGTTATTATATATAGTTGACATCATATACCGCTAGATGGCGTCCTGCGCCGACATATGTAAGTTCGGGTGAATATTAGAACCATTGACCTATTAGAACTCAATTTTGAAGTAGATAGTAGTCATCTCGGTAGTCTCGGCGGTCCAGTGATCGAGCACCCCCCTCCTAAATCAAAAGTTGTGGGTTCGTATCCTAGCTAACACAAATGACTTTTCGAAATTATGTTTGACAGCTGAGTGTAATAAATACCGATGGCTGAAAACTTTGCACCCTGTGTAGGACAATAGGTTCACCACCTATTCCAATCGGAACGTAAAAAAACAGCGAGTCGAGGCGTAACAGCCACTGCGGGAGCCCCGTACCGGGCCACGGATCGCGCGACACCACCGTAGAGGCGGCGAATCTCGGGGGAGGCGGTGTAACGCGCCTGCCACCCGTCCTACTCGGGGGACCATCCTCACGAAGTACTCCTCGAAGCTCCAGAGGCTGTTCAGGGTGAGGCCGAGGTACTTCAAGTACCTCGCCACCGGGACAGCCGTGTCACCCACCTGGATCCGCGCGGCTGGAGGTTCCCAGCGCCGAGTGAGGCGGTGGAACGACAGAGCCTCACTTTTGTGAGGCGCAGCCTCCAGCCAAATTCTACCTAGACCCAGATAAATATTTATACTTGGGTGGGGATCGAACCCGCCAATCTCGATTCTACATTCGGTAGTTTTACCAACGCACCACCAGACCACCATTAGCAGTATATTATAAATCTATATTGTTAATTATTTATTGACTATTTTTAAGTGTCGGTGAAGACCTATAAAATAAAGAAAGCTATTGTGAATACATGTTACTAAGTTCCACTTCTGTAGCGCGGCGGGACTCCACGCAATTTTTTTTTATTTATATATCTCTCGAGTAGTTATTGATGTGAGCCACGATTCCAAACCTGGACTTCTCAAGTAGAAGTCGAAGTTCTGAATCTCTAGAGTCTAGACCATTACGAGAGATGACCTATAAAACAAATTCTATAGTTGGCTCTTACAACACCCTCGGGAAGAGAGAGGGTGTTACTATTTTTTAGAGCCGAGTCGCACGCCATATTTGGTATGTTACTTTTATAAGAGATTTTTTGACTAAATTCCTTGTAAACCAAGTGGCATGCACAATAAGTTCTTAAATAAAAAAATATTTTATATAATAACAAAATAAAGGAATGTTATTATAAATACATACTAGTTAAAGAGACATCTAATAGAATAATTATATTAAAATAAATTGTACTTCTAGTTCGGCGTCTTGAAAACTGGTTGATTCATTATCATTAAATTACTGCTATCCATTCGTGTTCTTATTCAAATATTTATGTTCATGGAAATTAAAACTTGAAACTAAAAATTAATTATATTAAAATTATAATCGTCAATTCTGATTACTTATTTGACAGTAATATTAATTTCAAAATTAAAGCGCTCTAAAAGCGCAGAAATCATTTAATAAAAAAAAATCATCAATTTATATGAGACCACTATCGGATTTACTCAAGTCATAAGAATTCCTCAGTTGGTATGTATATATAAAAAATATTTGCTTTACACTTACAATCTATAAGTTTTCACAACAAAAACAAAAAAATAGCATTATAAATCTCCATAAAAAAGGTCTTGTGTCCAACTTTCCTGTAGTCATGTAAAATAAATTCTGATTAAAAAAACATAGTGTCCACAAAATCGACATACATATTCCAATTTTTTTGTAAACGTTTTTACGGCTCAGGATACGAGTCCTTTTGAGCCTAAAAGTCATTACAAAGTCTTTGATGTGTTACCATATGGTTACATTTACAATTTTTGTATTAATTCAACAATAAGGATATTGATATTTTACAAAGAGAAGATAAGCATTAAATTTAGAAATTTAATTGGACCTGTATATTAACAAAAACCTGTGACATATATATAGCAATTAAATTATAATAATAAAAATGATAATTATAGTACGAAATAAATTGAAATGTTAACAATGAATATGTACTTATTATTTAAGTAATTGAGCACATACCTGGCCTCCATTCATATTTGAATCAGTTAAGTTATTTAAAAAATATATTTATTTGTTACCAATTACCAACCACTATGGTGATTGATCACTCATCACGAATGATGATGATGATGTTTATCTTCTTTAAAGTCTATCCTGAGTTTATTATTTCATTCGATGCACCGTCTTATGATGTCGGCAGCCTGTGTTTGTCCCATGTCTTCCAATATCAGCATCAACGATTTTGATGTTATGTCGTCTCTTGAATCCTGTAAAGTATTTTGTGATATATAATTTATGACGCTCTTTGATTACCATGTGCATGTGCGTGTGCGTGTGCGTGTGCGTGTGTGTGTGTGTGTGTGTGTGTATGTGAGGGAGCGTAGTGTGATAGAGTAACAAAGTGAGGGGACGTAGTTAGAGACAGTGGCAGAGTGAGAGGCGGTACCTTGAGGTGCGTGAGCAGCGTGAGCGCGGGGCTGGGCTGCGCGGCGTACCAGGGCGAGGGGCGTGGTGTGAGACAGTGGCAGAGTGAGAGGCGGTACCTTGAGGTGCGTGAGCAGCGTGAGCGCGGGGCTGGGCTGCGCGGCGTACCAGGGCTAGGGGCGTGGTGTGAGACAGCGGCAGAGTGAGAGGCGGTACCTTGAGGTGCGTGAGCAGCGTGAGCGCGGGGCTGGGCTGCGCGGCGTACCAGGGCGAGGGGCGTGGTGTGAGACAGTGGCAGAGTGAGAGGCGGTACCTTGAGGTGCGTGAGCAGCGTGAGCGCGGGGCTGGGCTGCGCGGCGTACCAGGGCTAGGGGCGTGGTGTGAGACAGCGGCAGAGTGAGAGGCGGTACCTTGAGGTGCGTGAGCAGCGTGAGCGCGGGGCTGGGCTGCGCGGCGTACCAGGGCGAGGGGCGTGGTGTGAGACAGCGGCAGAGTGAGAGGCGGTACCTTGAGGTGCGTGAGCAGCGTGAGCGCGGGGCTGGGCTGCGCGGCGTACCAGGGCGAGGGGCGTGGTGTGAGACAGCGGCAGAGTGAGAGGCGGTACCTTGAGGTGCGTGAGCAGCGTGAGCGCGGGGCTGGGCTGCGCGGCGTACCAGGGCGAGGGGCGTGGTGTGAGACAGCGGCAGAGTGAGAGGCGGTACCTTGAGGTGCGTGAGCAGCGTGAGCGCTGGGCTGGGCTGCGCGGCGTACCAGGGCGAGGGGCGTGGTGTGAGACAGCGGCAGAGTGAGAGGCGGTACCTTGAGGTGCGTGAGCAGCGTGAGCGCGGGGCTGGGCTGCGCGGCGTACCAGGGCGAGGGGCGTGGTGTGAGACAGTGGCAGAGTGAGAGGCGGTACCTTGAGGTGCGTGAGCAGCGTGAGCGCGGGGCTGGGCTGCGCGGCGTACCAGGGCGAGGGGCGTGGTGTGAGACAGTGGCAGAGTGAGAGGCGGTACCTTGAGGTGCGTGAGCAGCGTGAGCGCGGGGCTGGGCTGCGCGGCGTACCAGGGCTAGGGGCGTGGTGTGAGACAGCGGCAGAGTGAGAGGCGGTACCTTGAGGTGCGTGAGCAGCGTGAGCGCGGGGCTGGGCTGCGCGGCGTACCAGGGCGAGGGGCGTGGTGTGAGACAGCGGCAGAGTGAGAGGCGGTACCTTGAGGTGCGTGAGCAGCGTGAGCGCGGGGCTGGGCTGCGCGGCGTACCAGGGCGAGGGGCGTGGTGTGAGACAGCGGCAGAGTGAGAGGCGGTACCTTGAGGTGCGTGAGCAGCGTGAGCGCTGGGCTGGGCTGCGCGGCGTACCAGGGCGAGGGGCGTGGTGTGAGACAGCGGCAGAGTGAGAGGCGGTACCTTGAGGTGCGTGAGCAGCGTGAGCGCGGGGCTGGGCTGCGCGGCGTACCAGGGCGAGGGGCGTGGTGTGAGACAGTGGCAGAGTGAGAGGCGGTACCTTGAGGTGCGTGAGCAGCGTGAGCGCGGGGCTGGGCTGCGCGGCGTACCAGGGCGAGGGGCGTGGTGTGAGACAGTGGCAGAGTGAGAGGCGGTACCTTGAGGTGCGTGAGCAGCGTGAGCGCGGGGCTGGGCTGCGCGGCGTACCAGGGCGAGGGGCGTGGTGTGAGACAGTGGCAGAGTGAGAGGCGGTACCTTGAGGTGCGTGAGCAGCGTGAGCGCGGGGCTGGGCTGCGCGGCGTACCAGGGCTAGGGGCGTGGTGTGAGACAGCGGCAGAGTGAGAGGCGGTACCTTGAGGTGCGTGAGCAGCGTGAGCGCGGGGCTGGGCTGCGCGGCGTACCAGGGCTAGGGGCGTGGTGTGAGACAGCGGCAGAGTGAGAGGCGGTACCTTGAGGTGCGTGAGCAGCGTGAGCGCGGGGCTGGGCTGCGCGGCGTACCAGGGCGAGGGGCGTGGTGTGAGACAGTGGCAGAGTGAGAGGCGGTACCTTGAGGTGCGTGAGCAGCGTGAGCGCGGGGCTGGGCTGCGCGGCGTACCAGGGCGAGGGGCGTGGTGTGAGACAGCGGCAGAGTGAGAGGCGGTACCTTGAGGCGCGTGAGCAGCGTGAGCGCGGGGCTGGGCTGCGCGGCGTACCAGGGCGAGGGGCGTGGTGTGAGACAGCGGCAGAGTGAGAGGCGGTACCTTGAGGTGCGTGAGCAGCGTGAGCGCGGGGCTGGGCTGCGCGGCGTACCAGGGCGAGGGGCGTGGTGTGAGACAGCGGCAGAGTGAGAGGCGGTACCTTGAGGTGCGTGAGCAGCGTGAGCGCGGGGCTGGGCTGCGCGGCGTACCAGGGCGAGGGGCGTGGTGTGAGACAGCGGCAGAGTGAGAGGCGGTACCTTGAGGTGCGTGAGCAGCGTGAGCGCGGGGCTGGGCTGCGCGGCGTACCAGGGCGAGGGGCGTGGTGTGAGACAGCGGCAGAGTGAGAGGCGGTACCTTGAGGTGCGTGAGCAGCGTGAGCGCGGGGCTGGGCTGCGCGGCGTACCAGGGCGAGGGGCGTGGTGTGAGACAGCGGCAGAGTGAGAGGCGGTACCTTGAGGTGCGTGAGCAGCGTGAGCGCGGGGCTGGGCTGCGCGGCGTACCAGGGCGAGGGGCGTGGTGTGAGACAGCGGCAGAGTGAGAGGCGGTACCTTGAGGTGCGTGAGCAGCGTGAGCGCGGGGCTGGGCTGCGCGGCGTACCAGGGCGAGGGGCGTGGTGTGAGACAGCGGCAGAGTGAGAGGCGGTACCTTGAGGTGCGTGAGCAGCGTGAGCGCGGGGCTGGGCTGCGCGGCGTACCAGGGCGAGGGGCGTGGTGTGAGACAGCGGCAGAGTGAGAGGCGGTACCTTGAGGTGCGTGAGCAGCGTGAGCGCGGGGCTGGGCTGCGCGGCGTACCAGGGCGAGGGGCGTGGTGTGAGACAGCGGCAGAGTGAGAGGCGGTACCTTGAGGTGCGTGAGCAGCGTGAGCGCGGGGCTGGGCTGCGCGGCGTACCAGGGCGAGGGGCGTGGTGTGAGACAGCGGCAGAGTGAGAGGCGGTACCTTGAGGTGCGTGAGCAGCGTGAGCGCGGGGCTGGGCTGCGCGGCGTACCAGGGCGAGGGGCGTGGTGTGAGACAGCGGCAGAGTGAGAGGCGGTACCTTGAGGTGCGTGAGCAGCGTGAGCGCGGGGCTGGGCTGCGCGGCGTACCAGGGCGAGGGGCGTGGTGTGAGACAGCGGCAGAGTGAGAGGCGGTACCTTGAGGTGCGTGAGCAGCGTGAGCGCGGGGCTGGGCTGCGCGGCGTACCAGGGCGAGGGGCGTGGTGTGAGACAGCGGCAGAGTGAGAGGCGGTACCTTGAGGTGCGTGAGCAGCGTGAGCGCGGGGCTGGGCTGCGCGGCGTACCAGGGCGAGGGGCGTGGTGTGAGACAGCGGCAGAGTGAGAGGCGGTACCTTGAGGTGCGTGAGCAGCGTGAGCGCGGGGCTGGGCTGCGCGGCGTACCAGGGCGAGGGGCGTGGTGTGAGACAGCGGCAGAGTGAGAGGCGGTACCTTGAGGTGCGTGAGCAGCGTGAGCGCGGGGCTGGGCTGCGCGGCGTACCAGGGCGAGGGGCGTGGTGTGAGACAGCGGCAGAGTGAGAGGCGGTACCTTGAGGTGCGTGAGCAGCGTGAGCGCGGGGCTGGGCTGCGCGGCGTACCAGGGCGAGGGGCGTGGTGTGAGACAGCGGCAGAGTGAGAGGCGGTACCTTGAGGTGCGTGAGCAGCGTGAGCGCGGGGCTGGGCTGCGCGGCGTACCAGCGGGCGAGCGCGTCCAGGCGCAGGCGCGCGGCCAGCTCGCGCCAGGCGCCGGCGGCGTCCAGGAGCGCCGCCACTTCGCGCGCGTACGAGCTCAGCTCGCCCAGCGGCGCCTCGGGGAACTCCTGCACGTGCACACAGTACCGTGAGGGTCGGAATGATTGAGAATGACCATCGCATTAGTAGATACAACCACACATAACCAGCAGGGGAGGCCCCCCCTCCCTTTACTATCACATTTCATTACATCCAAGTCCCCTATTCGTCGCCCCTTTTCAATCAACGGAGAGAACGTAACATTTCTTCCTGGTTGATTCGCCTAGCCACGTGAAGGTGCACCCAACTGAGCTACCTGTATATGACACAGTCACTGTCTGAAAACTCGATTCTCTCACTGTACGCGCGCGCTCACTCGATTCTCTCAGTGAATGGTGATAAAATTAAAACAATGTTATTTCAAATACTATAATTCACAGTGGTGTCACCTGATGGTAAGCAACCAACGCCGCCCATGGACACCAGCAACATATACAATGTTACTGTTGCGTTGCCGACCTTTAAGGGATAGGGGATAGGAAAGGATGGGGAAGGGGGGTGGGCCTTCGGGTACCTCTCTCACCGAACGAAACGCGGCCTGAGCCACTTTACGTCGGCCTTCTGAGAGGCCGTAGTATTTCACCGGTCGAGCCGGCCCATTCATGCAGCGAACTGCTTGGCTCTACCACATAAGCATATTTGCATGCTTCCAGCTATTGTCGTTTTT
Source organism: Euproctis similis (assembly GCA_905147225.2). Taxonomy (NCBI): domain Eukaryota; kingdom Metazoa; phylum Arthropoda; class Insecta; order Lepidoptera; family Erebidae; genus Euproctis; species Euproctis similis. The sequence continues at coordinate 18,935,213 of LR990115.1, read as the reverse complement.
TGTTTCCATATATCTAACCTGACTTGAGTTTGGTTTTTTGACATATTCCATAGAGATTATAGTAACACAAAAACCGATAATTTGCTACGATCGTTAAATTATATATTCTTAAAACGTTTTACTTCTGGGGGGCGTAGTACTTACTCATGACGTAAGTCGGTATATGTACTCTTGGGGACTACAGTACCCGGGACGTTTAACTATGGAGTAACTTACTTAGCCCTGGTTTGCTGATGTCGACGTGAGAAATCTAACACCGATACGGAGCACAAGTGTATCAAAAACTAGTTTTACTTGCGTATGTATTCCTAAAACGTAATAATCAAGAGGACTTTTGTAATAGACCAAACTCGCTAATGCCATTATTGGCTAAAGCGGGACCGTGTTGTGCTTGAAAAGCCTTGGATTTAACTCTCCATATCAATATTTATTCTATCATATTTAGACATAAAAACTTACCCCTTCATCAGCGGACTCAAAATCATCGTCGGGTTCTGACTTGACGTCTATATCATCGATCATGTCTTCGTCGACGTATTTTTGGAGGAGCTCCTTTAACTCAGGCTTGTGACGGACTAGCCGCCAGGCAGACTCGTTGCCTTCTTCTGCCTTAAGTGGATCCGCCTGACACAACATTACAGTTTTAAATAAGTGAATTAAAACTTTCCTCAAATGATTATGCTTATTAGGTTAAAATTTAGACATACAATTTGCATAAAAAATGATATTGACGCGAACTTGATAATATGTTATTTTTAAATAAATAATCTAATTTTCAAGTCGGTTATCATCTGCAAATGGATATAAGCCAAGTGTTATGCCATCTATCTCAAAACTGCGAGAATTTGTTTGCACTTCTTATATCATTTCTGCCTTATTTAAGTGATACTATCTCTTAAATTTCAATTAGATAGCCAAAAAGGTAAGTCCAAGCCTAGTCTTTCTCCCCCCCATCAAATCGGTAATGCAAGCACTAAAAGCAATGTAAAATACTCAATCTAACCTTTTTTTCCAGCAGTAGGGTAGCGATCGCTATCGTGTTTTCCCTGATGGTTTGTCCGCCGCAGACAATTTGTAGTGCCGTGTTACCGGCATCGTCAACCACGTCGACTTCATCCTGAAGGGAGAAAACAAAAGTGTAGTGAAAGGTGCAAGATGCAAGGGTAGAGTTAACAGCGGTAGAGCCACGCAGTTCGCTGCACGAAAGGGCCGGCTCGACCGGTGAAATACCACGACCTCTCAGAATATCGACGTAAAGTGGCTGTTGCCGAGTTTCGCTCAGTGAGAGAGGTATCCGGAGGCCCAACCGCTTTCCCCGTCCTCTTCCCATCCCGCTTCCGACCCGTTCCATATCCCATCGTGAGGGCCGGCAACGCAACTGCAACATGATGTTCAGGTGTGTATGGCTCACCGGCGGCGAGTGCGCCAGCAGCGCGCGCGCGGCGCCGGGCCGGTCGTCGAGCGCGGCCACGTGCAGCGCCGTGCGGCCGCTCGCGTCGCGCGCGCCCCGCGCCGCCCCCGCGCGCAGCAGCGCCCCCGCGCCGTCCGCGCTGTCCGCCGCCGCCGCCATGTGCAGCGCGGACTGACGCTCTGCGCACAACATAATATATTGAACGTACACCCCACAGACGCTGCGATATGTCCGAACTGTTACTTAAATTTAATTAGTTACTCTTTAATCTAACTAAACCGTTCTCGAATCCGCTAAAACGACCCACAAAAAAACATTAAAAACGATCATGCCGTTTAGGATAAAAATAAACAAACGTCAGTGATCATATAGAATTGTTTTGTAAAAAAACATAACATAAATTCACGCCCTTTTCTACCCGGTAGGTGTAGACGGTAGCTATTTAGCTTCGACCCGCCGTTATATTTACATCCCAAACGGAATAAGTGGCGGAACCTATTGCCATACCGGGCCCAAAGTGATCAGTCGATATTTAACGAACGTAACTTTCGAAAAGTAATTGGTGTAAGCCAGAATTCAAACCAGCGTCTTCTTCATCAATCACCGCCACCGGAATTAAAAATTTATGTAATTTCAAAATAAAGAAAAACAATAATTATAATATGATTTATCCAACTTTGTTTGATATCCTAATCGCTTGGTATATCATACATAACGTCTGAAAGATCTATCAGTCTTACATAATATTAAACAAAGCCGCTTTCCTCTGTCTGTCCCCTTACATCTTTGGAACAACGCAACGGATTTTGATACGGTTTCTAAAATAGATAGAGGGTGTCAAAAAACAAGTCCGCGATGATTTTATTTCTTCTGCGGCGAAACAAAGTTCGCTCGATCAACTAATATAACATGAAAACAATAAAGTCAAGATTAAAAAAATCTTACCTCTATTAGTGTCGTCCAAGTCACACATCACGTTATACTTCTTGATCGTGTCCAGCAATGGAACCAAACACGAATTGTATTTGACCGCGTAATGTATCGCGTTCAGACCCTGGTCATCCTTCATCATGGGGCTTGCGCCTACAATAGGAAGATTCATCATAGTAACGGTCAAAAACTTATTACCGTTTCAGCATGAATTAATTGTTAGCAGATTTTATACCGTAAATGACGTTTTAATTCATCGATATTATGACCCTTAACACCCGAACAAATAAACAGCTCTTCCAAATGTCTCCCGAATGGAATAGGCAATAGTGGCAATGGGCTTCTCACGCTGGTGAGAAGCCCAATGCCACTTAAAAAGTCAATACAAAAATATAATATTTTAATAATTAGTTCATTGTAAATAAAACTTTTTAGACAGCCAAAATCGCTGCATGGATGGGCTGGCTCGACCGGTGAAATACCACGCACGACCTCACATAAAAGCGACGTAAAGTGTCTCATGCCACGTTTCGATGACCCATCCCATCTTAAAGAATGGCAACGTCAGTATCACCCTCTCAGTTTTGCAGAATCCATGGGCGGCGATAGTCGGTTACCATCAGGTGACACGCTTGATCCTCCATCGCCATCTTTTCCAATATAAAATAAAAATAAATTACCTCTGGAGACTAACAAAACAACCGTCTTTGGTGCGTCGTTGAGGATAGCTATATGTAAAGGTGTCTGTCGCTTCAAATTGTAATAGTCCAACAGATGGGTGGCCTTGACGCTGTGTATGATCTTCACTATGTAGTCCAATGTCGCCAGATTTGAGCACAGCGTCATGTGAAGAAAACTGAAAAGAAGATACACCATTTTAACCGACCACATCCTGAGGGGGATTAAATATTAGGAGAAAAATGTTAGACCCTAAACTGTCACAGATAAAAATCCAGATAACAAACAGAACTAATTCAAAACTTATTAAAATAACCCAATTTTTGTTTACCATAGACAATGAAAGTAAAGAATAGATTTTCACAATTCTTTCACGAATAGAAAGCGAATATACTATCAAGTATTAGTAAGTTAATACTTAAGCGTTAGAAAGTATCGTTTTTGCGGCTTTACCTTTTATATTTTAATCCCTCTAAGAGTGGAATATGTCAAAAAAGTTACACATACAGACGAATTGAGAACCTCCTCCTTTTTTCGAAGTCGGTTAAAAATGCTTTCTTAGGGGATGCCTACGTCATGGTAGCTTTTAGTATGCAATGTCTCAGCCCGATTTTGCGGCTTTAACTTTTATATTTTAATCCCTCTAAGAGTGGAATATATCAAAAAAGTTACACATACAGACGAATTGAGAACCTCCTCCTTTTTTCGAAGTCGGTTAAAAATGCTTTCTTAGGGGATGCCTACGTCATGGTAGCTTTTAGTATGCAATGTCTCAGCCCGATTTTGCGGCTTTAACTTTTATATTTTAATCCCTCTAAGAGTGGAATATATCAAAAAAGTTACACATACAGACGAATTGAGAACCTCCTCCGTTTTTCAAAGTCGATTAAAAGTGCTTTCTTAGGGGATGCCTACGTCATGGTAACTTTTAGTATGTCAGCCCGTTCGGTTTAAAATTGTCAAAATTTCATCCCCTATTTTATCCCTTTAGGGGTAGAATTGATCAAAATCCTTTCTCAGCGGATGCCTACGTCATAACGTCTACCTGCGTGACAAGTTTCAGCCCGATCCGTCCAGTGGTTTGGGCTGTGCGTTGATAGCCCACTATGTCAGTCTTTATATTTAGATTTTGGTTTCCAAAAAAAATCTCTGTTGTGTTTACATTGCCGATGTTTTACTTTTTGCCAGTGCCTGAAGCTAGTTGATAATAATTCCATATTTACTTACGTATCTCCGTTGGATAATCGGATGTTGAACAACGCCTCCAGACGAGATCTAATCTCCTGTTTCTTATAGCCCTTTTTCCTTATCATGTCGCACAAATCTTTGATAAGCTGGAATTATATTTTGAAAGGTTAACAATTTAATTATATATACATACATACATGCATAACTTCACGCCAGGTCCCTTGCGGGTTAGGCAGAGAGAACAGATTGCCATAAGGCTATTCTTACATGGCCTGAGATGTCGGGCTAACGACAAGTGCTTACCTTCTTAACTTGAACACCATCTTCTGTGTTGTAGAAAGCATCATAGGCTGTGTTATTTTTAATTTTTATTTCCGGTTTCATGTCTGGAGATTTTGAGACAGTTGTCTTAAAAGACTTCACATAACACTCGCTCGGACCCTGGGGTTCCACCTTGCCACTAAAAGTAGACATGTCACATGCACCTTGGTATTCTACCTTTTCTTGGATCTGCAACAACGATAATAATTAATTAATGTTTTGAACACAATTGATACAGAGGCATCTAGTTGGCAGCTAAAAAACTAAAGCATGTGTTAGTTATAAAAATAATTTGTACATGTAATTTCAGTAATGTTTTAAAATACTATATTATAAATATAAACATAGAAATTGATAGATGACTGACTCTATTACCTCTTCTTTGACTTTGGTTGGACGACCCGAGTCCCTCACAATGTTCGCTGGACGGAAATCCAGGCTTCCAAGTTTCTAAAAAAAAACACAAGTATATAGGTATGCGATATAGAGCGTTAGAAGTGAGGAGGACCATCTCAGTGCATTAAAAAGTGACCATTGAAAGGGAACAAATTAAGGTGACGCTATAGTAGCAAGTGAAAGGATTTTAAAAAGAGCGCCTCAAATTATTACATTAGTACTAAATTTAAAAAAAAAGGAAAGAAAAACTTTGCTTTGCCAATATGAGTTTTGGATAATATTTTTGTCTGACAATTGCTATATAAAAAAAATTGTTATAGTTAATCGTCTGATCTGATTATCTGATCGTGTTCTGGAGGAAGGTGAGGTTAGAAGCCTCAAAAATCGACGCGCGTGCATGAATAGAGTTATGAAAGTCAACGAAGAGAGTGAAGTATTTAAGAAACTTGCGTTATGGCGCTCTGTTTTCTCTACCTACCCCGCAAGGTATTTGGCGTGAACTTATGTATGTATGTACAGTTGACTACGTAACTAGTTGAGATTTAAAATACTGCATATTTTTAAACTACACAAGTCAAGAGAAATATAAAATATTACAACTCAGCACACTTCACTCTGCTTACAATTGCTACATTCATGTCATTTCCACTTGCTACACTAGCGCTATTTAGGTGAGTGTTCGAATGATAATAGGCTGTTTTTCTTTTTACTTCTACCCTCCATAGTACGCGAGATCTTAATGAATGATAGTAAAAGACACAATCACTCCAAGTTTCTTAGAATGAAGACTAATACTAATAGATAGGTCCTTTTCGAAAAAAAATGTAATAGAATGCCTTGGCAAGTGCCATTGAAAGTTGGTGTAATTAATCAGCAATCTAAACTAGTACAATACTTTTTAGGTTTCATTAAAAAAATCGAGTAAAATAATAAAAACATGTCCAGTATCCATCTCTCTCATCATCTATCCATCTCTGTTAACTGGTTAGCAAAAATTGGACTGGAAACTGGAATTGGTTAGCAATAGGTTTTTATTACGGTTATAAAACCAAAAATGTTTCCCAGTTACCTCCACCGGCATTTCCTCGTTGTAACTTTTCAAGTATTCTGTAAAGAAAAACATTAAATACATTAATTTTTGTGTTTATTTTGTATATCCCCCTCTGCCCAACTCTGGACTAGGATATAATGGGATGTATTACTACTATTTATATTTTAGTAATTGGTGTACCTCACTGACTGTGAAGCATGACTCAGTATGTTTTATTATAATCTGACATGATAATATAAAAAAAAAATATCGACATTAAAAAGGCCATACTGATGGTACTGCCGGGAACAAATGTGCGGTTTAGAACATTAAACACGCATCAGATGAGAGGAATATCGTGAGTGACTGACCACTGAAGAACTCCTTCATCCCCTCCGAGAGGATGGCGGTGTCGGGGTCGGTGTTCTGCAGCACGTCGGCCAGCTCGGCCGAGTCCAGCTGCAGGTGAGTGAAGCTGTGCTCGGCGGGGGGCAGCGGGGCGCCGCCCCACATGGGGCTGGGGGCGGCCGGCTGGCTGCACTCCGAGCCCGCCAGCGCGCTGCCCAGGTCACACTGGCTCGGGGACGCGGGGAACGCCATCTGCACCACCACACACATTTGAGATGGATATATACTAACTCTTCTTTTTAACTATTAGCACTAAATAAAGTTAACATAGGAAGGTACTTACCTGAACCTGAGCAAATATAGTGTTAGACGAGGGCACTGTGGGCATAGCGTTGTCCATGACGGCATCTTGTTGCTACAAAAAGAAATCGATTAATAATAATAATACCCTGCTGTCGGCATTTACTACGAAAAGCAAAATTAAGCCATTTATTTTCGCGTAGTCTAGTGCTAATATTTTTGATAACATATCTTTCCTTTCAGTATCTGTGAGAGATGCCGTGAAAAGGGAAAGAATGGTTACAAAAAAGCTAGAAAACATGTGCTATTTGATTTGGCCACGCGGTGGCAGATAGATAGCTGTGAAATGTTGCCAACTTACATGAATAACTGTTATCGGTATGTCGCAGGTACTATTCAACGAACCATCTGAAACAAATTAAAATTTTAAACCAAGCAAAAGACCAGGCACAACAATTTTTGCGGTAAATGATTTATTTTTATAATATCACTTACTCAACAACCAAATTGAGCGTTACGGTGACTTACTTTTACACCGACTCTCTCCTTCAATCCAACTTCCTTCATTGTTTTCGATGCCATCAACGAGAGTCACTCCGCAAATTTTGCGCAGTGCCATACCCAACTCTCGCTTCCATACGTTAGCGTTGGGATCAGTATCGCTACCTACCATATCGGCTATATGTATTAATATCTGTTATTAGTTTCTATATTTCTTCTTTCTATTTATTCTATATAACATAAGCATTTAGTTGCTTAGCTTGGAACTAGAGGGCGCTATGTGTATTGTGTCCACTGTATGTGAAGCCAATGGATACTCAAGACTTACTAGGAGAACTTCCAATCGAGCATATAGATGAATTAGCTTTCCTCTTCTTTTTGTGCATGAAGACAGGATCAGCTCTGTACTTGAACGTCTTCGGTTCACTGGTGCGTCCGTCTGAAGGTCGGACCAGCTCTATAAACACTTCAACGTCCACTGGGGTCTGTCGGTCCCTGTACGGTGGAGTCCTAGATATTGAAAAAATAATTATAGTCAAAATAAAATTGAAAATCCAAGTGAGATTTGGTTGCCTACTATTAATAAAAAGATATGATTATTTTTTGAGAGCCCCTTTCACTATTTATTTAAAGTCGACGTATATGGGATATACGTCAGCACATGGTACGTGCCGGCAATAACATATTAAAATATATACAACTAGCTGACCCGGCGAACTTTGTTCCGCATCAAAAGTATTAACTGCTGTCCCGCTATGTTAATACTGCAATATCTTCGAAAATATTTGTTTAAATTGCATGCTGTAAAGGGCCAGGATCTAATCTAATCGTGCACAATCTATTTAAGACGCTTAATCGGATGAAAATTAATACTGTAATATTTAAAATCGCTTCGTAAATAGGCCATTATTTCTCGTAAAAAGTAAAATAATAAAAATAGTCATTGTGGGTTATCCCTAAAAGATAGACAAATGCCCTCGCGGACTTTTTTGTAGACCTTTTAAAGGTGTATATTAATGTTGTACATTGTTTTAATTTATCACTTAGGGTTCAGGCAGCGTTTGCGATTAAAGTTCTAAATCTTGAAAATTAACACTTTTTTTTACTACTCTATACAAGAATTTAGATCAAAGTAGCGGCCTGGAGTACTGCGGTGTCGTGTGGAGACCTCATTACGATGTTTACATTAAACATATTGAAAGCGTGCAAAAACGATTCTTGTGGCATCTTGTTTTCTCATGTAAACTTGGTAAAAAGCTTATAACTTACGCTGACCGCTTGAGGTACTTCGGGATAAGTTCCCTGGCCGATCGTAGACGCATGCTAGATTTATAATTTTTATACAAACTTGCTAATGGTCTGCTGGATGCTCCTAAATTGTTATCATCTTTGAATTTCGCAATACCTTACACTTTACCAAGAGTATCACGGTTCAACTTATTGAAAGCCTCAAGTAGCAAGTCTAACCTAGGACACAATGCGCCCCTTAACAGGATGGTGCGCCAGTTCCAAGCTGTTTCAAAGCATGAGACTGTTGACTTGTTTGCGGATAATGTTACCAAGTTTAGAAAGGCAGTCAGCTTGCTCTGAGGGTATTATAATCAACTATTAGTGTAAAACCTCATCAATATCACTAATATTAATAATTAATTGTTGTTAATTTTATTTATATAAATTTCATTCAACTCTTATAATTTTTATGTACTGTTGCATTCTTTAATTATTTAAATGTATAATTTTTGATAATGTATATTTATTTAAATGTATAATTACTGATTTTAATTTCTTGAAATGCTTAACATTTTTATTTAATATATATGTACTCGATTTTTAGTGCATGTAGGTTTTGTCTATAATTATAATAACATTTATCATTTTGTCATAATTTCAGATTGCTATGTAAAAAGAAACAATGTATATTATGTTGACAAACAATAAATAAATAAAACCACCCCGTTGACACCCTCTGACTATTAAAAAAAATCGCATCAAACTCCGTTGCGTAGTTTTAAAGATATGCGCATATAAATGGACAGACAGCGGAAAGTGACTTTGTAATGATGATTTTCGCCTTTCGCCAGTCGCTAAATATACATATATAAACTGTACGCATGGTATGCGGCAGAGGTCTGTGTGCAGTGTCAAACATTTGTTCCATTTTTATGGGACAAGAAGGCAAACGAGCAGGCGTGTCACCTGATAGTAAGCAACTAACGCCGCCCATGGACACCAGTAACACATATAGTGTTACTGTTGCGTTGCCGACCTTTAAGGGATAGGGAAGGATGAACGACTCGCCGAACGAAACGCGGCATGAGCACTTTACGTCTCTTCTGAGTGGCCGTGGTATTTTACCGGTCGAACCGGCCCATTCATGGAGCTAACTGCTTTGCTCTACCACAGGCAATTCTGACAGTAATAAAAGATAACAAGATCGTAGTCACGTCTTTCATTGATCGACCACTCATCCAACATCGCCGAAAAACCACCAACTTACGATAATTTCATCCTCCAGAATAGTCTCCAGTAACCCAACACGTTACAAAAGTGTCTACCTACCACCGTTATTAGTATCAAGCAAGAAACGGTAAAAAAACAAGTTATATGGGAGCCCCCCCCTTTTTACTTTTAGTATTTGTAGTTAGCATTTTACTTTTAGTATTACCAGCTATGAAAATTTCAATTGTTTAGTTATCACCGTTCTTGAATAACACAGCTTGGTGACAGCGAAGTCTCAGTAGTTGGGATCCGTTTTGGATACAGAACCCTAAAAACATCACAAACCCTCAAAAGCTTACCTGAACACAATCGCGTACTGATGATGTACATCGGTCTGCATGAACTGACCAATCGCTTCCCATTTCCTCTCCCCATTCACGTCCAACTCGTAGAAGCGTATCATTATGTTTTCTGCAATAATATTTCAAATTTCAATATTTATCAATATCCAATTTTCAATTCGATTGGCCAATCAAATTGTGTGTAATTTTATACAAGCTGACAGGGATAAATTCCATTCGCTTTATGCTTTTCGTTTAACCGACTTATATTGTTTTTCGAAAGTATAAAAGTATCAAGACCAAAATATGAAGCGGCTTACAATAAGTTTATGGAATGGCGAAGAAATAAAAAGATCAAGAGTTTTTGTGAACCCATTCTTTTGACTTACTTTAGTGACTTGCCGAAACTAAATTAACGTCGAAACAATGTTGCGGAGTATGATAGACATCAAATATACTATTTTTCTTCTTTTTAAAACTTTTTATTTGTTTGTGAGGACTCGACTTCAAGGATGAGATGCTAGCCTGAATGGATTCTAGCTTGAGATCTGTATTTAAATTTGTCTTACTAGTAAGTATTACTGCCCAAGACATATCTTGAATTTCCACGGGGAAAAAAATACGCATTTTTTGTGTAATCGTTATTTTAATATAAAAGCAATATTTTATATTGGAATTGGTTTCCGAACCTGTCGTCTTAAGCAGAGATGTGAGTACTACAGGCCTTTAGGCCACTACGCGACGAGATCGATCTTATCGAAGTTATTTTAAATGTCTTGTCCAGAGCCAGTGCTATAGTTTAATTTACAAATTAAAATTATATTTTATATATAAATGTGCCCGGGAAGTGATAAGACTTACTAACAATGATGAATTATTTATTATAGAATTACTATTATTATATGGATCTAGATAATATTACAAAAAACGACAATTTAGTTATAATGATGATACCGAACGGAAAGATATTATCATTAAATGTTACTAGAATAGATACCGGAACATTACCGAATTACTTACATACATACATAACTTCACGCCAAGTCCCTTGTAAGGTAGGCAGACAGATCAGAGCGCCATAAGACACATTCCTACACGCCTCACTCGCTTCGTTGACTTTCATAACTCTTTTCATGCACGCTTTTGCAATGTATATCTGCTTAGTCAATCTTGCATCATCCATTCTTTCTACATATCCGAACCATCGGAGCATGGCCTTTCTTACTTTTACACCGACACTTTCTTTCACCGATTTACGTAATTACTTTTATAGATGTTTTGAAGTGTGTGAATCAGGGATGAAAGTCCACCGAAGATGTAGAAAAAAGAGATTAGAATGGACGACGAAAGAAAGACCAAGCAGATATAGAATGTGAGCATATCTAAAAGCAAGTTAGCTATGTTAGAATCGTGTCTCGTGGCGCTCGGTTCTTTATGTTTACCCTGCAAGGTACTTGATGTGAAGTTGAAAGCGGATTTAAAATAACAATAATTCTTAAAATTATGTGTAAGATAAAGCACCCCAAACATTTGTTTGAAATAAATTTCTATGATTTCTATGACCCTCAGCTCAAGTGGTATCCCACTTAAGCTGTTCAAATATTGGCACCACGTGCCAGGTCAGAAAAACTCTGTTGCTGATGGATACCCTTTTTAAATTGAGCATAAACAATTTTTTCAAATCATACATAAGTTTTCATTTTTTTCAAGAGAACAAAGCATAGGCAGTGGAAACTGAGAAACATGTTCTCAGTTTCCACTGCCTATGCCTTGTTGAATTAAACTTAATTGATAAATTTCATGAATATTGTGTAGTTATTTTTCTTAAAATTTAAAACGTACCCACTGAAAGAAACAATTTTTTTAGGACTTTTTGGTTATCTAGTCATTTCATAATCATTACATAGTATAAAACAGTCACTTTCCCCTGTCTGTCCCCTTATATGCGTATGTCTTTAAAACTACGCAACAGATTTTGATGCGGTTTTTTTAAATAGTTAGAGGGTGTCAACGGCTACCCCGTTGACACCCTCTTTTGATCTATAATTCATGTATAGTGTAGTAAAAAGAAGTGATAATTTTCAAGATTTAGATCTTTAATCGTAAACACTGCCTGAACCCTAAGTGAAAAAACAAAATAATGTACTACAATATTATACACCTTCAAAAAATCTACAAAAAAGTCCGCGATGGCATATGTCTATCTCTTAGGGATAACCCACAATGACCCCTTTTATTTTTTTACTTTTTACAAGAAATAATGGCTTATTTACGAAGCGATTTTAAACATTACAACATTAATTTTCATCCAGTTAAGTGTATTAAATAGATTGAGTATTTAATATAGATCAATATTGCCCTTAACAGTATGTAATTTAAACGAATATTTACGAAGAACTACTCAACGGATTTTGATGCGTTTTTTTTAATAGTTAAAGGGTGTCAACGGGGTGGTTTTGATCTATAATTCATATATGATGTTGTAGAGAAAAGAGTCAATTTTCTAAATTTTGCATTTTAATTGCAAACGTTGGCTGAACCGTAAGTGATAGATCAAAACAATGTTCTACTTTATTAAACATCTTCAGAAGGACTAGAGAAAAGTCCGCGAGGGCATATGTCTATCGCTTAGGGATAACCCACAATGACCATTTTTATTTTTTTACTTTTTACGAGAAATAATGGCTTATTTACGAAGCGATTTTAAACATTACAACATTAATTTTCAGCCAGCTAAGGGTCATAAATAGATTGTGCATGTAATATAGATGATCCTGGCCCTTTACAGCATGCAATTTAAACGAATATTCTCGAAGATATCGCAGAATTAACATAGCGGGACAGCAGTTAAACATAAATACCTTACGATATCCAAAATTTACTCATTACTTTTGATGCGGAACAAAGTTCGCCGGGTCAGCTAGTTATATATAAATCCAAAAGAAGTGTAAGGTTTCTGGTGGTCTATTCGAGAAAAGTTACTTAAAAACATTACAACCGTAGAAAAAGCCACTCTTTTTTATGGTAGAAGGGAGCAAGCAAACAAACCCGATCCTACTGCCGACTACCGCCGCCAATGGACATCTGCAACACCAGAGGTATCACATCAGCGTTGCCAGCCTTAAAAGTCACTCATTTCCCTATCAGGTTATCCTGTATAAAAGAAGTATTAAGAAGAGTAGGATTAACTCACTTTTATTCACTTTCTCCACGAGTATAAAAACATCTTCACCACCAGACGCGCTGCCGGAAGAACAGCTCATACGACATATCTTCAAATCGTTTGTTGACGCGCTCTCTGAAAAATAAAACCATATTTTTATACGTCCAGACGAGGCTTAACAGCCGCTGTGTACCTTCGGGTAGAAAAAGGCGTGAAGTTATATTATGTTATAACTTAGAGTAATACTCATTTCCTATCTATTATCCAGCGAAACTTTAATTACTTTTAAAAGAGAGAAGTAGCCAATGATACACATGATTATATTACCTGTCAACCAGCCTAAAGTCTCGTCGCAATCGGTCGAATAGTTTCTAAGATTAGCCGGAACCAAAGTACAAATTATTTTATTAATTCGCTTTGTTTATAGGTTCGCATTCTTCATTTAAGAGGATCAGTTACTATGACATTCATAAATAAATACTTATTGTAACTTAGTATTCGAAATACACACAAATATAGTACTGGGTAGTTCCATAATTTTATTGACTGTAAGAACAAAGGCACACATACTTCATGAACTAATTCAAAACATCAATTAATAACAATATGTAGTCCAGTTCAGAGAAGTCATTCACCATCACTAGTTGTATCCCGGGCTCATTCTCTTATCTACACTTATATTGTAAAGAGGAAAGATTTGTATTTTTGTATGTAACGAATAAACTCAAAAAGTACTGGACCGGTTTTAATAATTCTTTTTTCTTTAGAAAACTACATTATCACCGAGTAACATAGGCTATGTGTAATCATCGTACTCATCGACATTTTGTTTGTACGCGAGTAGCACAGTGAGGCGGCTATATACATACAATATAGCGGTACGAAGTTCGCGCGGTCTGCTAGTTAACAATAATGGTAATATGTACTAATAATGTTTTGGACACGATACACCAACACACAGCGCTACTCAAGTTCTATAAGGTTGTTTAGCTATACATATCGGACGCCGCCGGTATAAACGTCATACAAACATAAATATTTGAACACGGTGAGGGTTCGAACCCGCCGACATTTACTCCGCAATCTGCTCTTTAACCAATGCGTCAAGAGGTCCTTACCACGGATAATACTCAAGTGGTTCTAAGTGCCATTTACCTAAGACTGAACTGCTCTTAAACGACTGTGCCGAACGTAATGAACTATTGTGTTAATAATGGCGTACTGTCGATGTGCGATTCAGTTTTTTCTGCCTAGGGGCCGTCCATTAATCATGTGAGGTTAGAAAGGGGGGGGGGGGGGGGGGGTCTGGCAAAATCACCAAATATCACGAGGGGGGAGGGGGGGTGTAGTAAGATATCACGTGTATTTATTTTTTCCTCCTTAATTTTAGAATAAAATTAACTTTATATAGTAATCGATATTTGTCACACATTGCTTCCGAAAAAAATTCGAAAAGTTATTGGTGATAATGACGTTTGGCGTGAGCCCAGAATCGATGCCACGACTTTCCGATTCAGAAGCGGGCCGCTCGAGTACTCGAACAGCGAGATTGATGATGAATTAAAGATAATACTCTAAAAATCTTATGATTCCTTGTAGGTACTAAAAATATACGTGATGTCGGATAGGGGACGGGGGGGTAGCTTTAAATGTCACGACGTATCACCAAGGGGGAGGTGAGGTCAAAAAATGATGAGAAAAACCTCACGTGATTAATGGACGGCCCCCAAGAACACTGTCCGTCTGGTCCACTAGTAAGAATATAACATACATACATAACTTCACGCCAAATCCCCTGCGGGGTAGGCAGAGAGAACGGATCGCCATAAGGCACGATTCTTACACACCTCACTCGCTTCGTTGACTTTCATAACTCTTTTCATGCACGTGCGTCAATTTTTGAGGCTCCTAACATCACCTTCCTCCGGAATAGTCCGGAACGAAAATAACATTTACCATTAAAATGGTACTTCTGCCATATCATCTGTCGTATAATCTTGGTATTTTTACCTTATACCCAATATAATAAATAACATCTTGGACACATTACAAACAGCGCCCTCTCGTTCCATGCTAAGCAACTAAATGCTTGTAAATGGAAACGAGACAACGGATACTATTATTACATAAATACTGGCTGGTTTTACTTAATTTATATCTATAAATATTAAACTATTATTTCTAAAACACTCACTCATATTGTGTATCGGCTCCGAGAACACGGGCTCGCATATCTCTTTGCCGGTGATGACATCATGAGCGGTAAACTTCAAACGCACTATATTCAGATTTATCGATTTCGCCATATTGTCGCACTTCGATTGTAACTATAAAAAAATCAAATACAATAATAATTATATTAATAAATCACTTACCGCAATCGCGACAGAAGTACATTTTGTATATTATGTATATTATAAATATAACTTGAAAAGTTTGTTTTCTATTCACTGCGGTTTAAACAAAGCGCACTAAAACCACATCACGTGACTTATCTCAACAACGTACAACACTCGACTGCTGAATCTGCTGATTATTATATTGGACTGAACCCGGTCTATTGGCGAATTTTTTTTTCTTTTACTACATGTATCATGGTATGTAAGATACCATGGTATGTAAAATACCATTAAGAGTGATAGAGCCAAGCAGTTCGCTGCATGAATGGGCCGGCTCGACCGGTGAAATACCACCACCTCTCAGAAGATCGACGTAAAGTGGCTCATGCCGCGTTTCGTTCGTTGAGAGGTACCTGGAGGCCCATCCCCCTTCCCCATGCCTTCCTATCCTACTCCTTTAAAGGTTGGCAACGCAACTGTAACACTATATGTGTTGCAGGTGTCCATGGGCGGCGTTGGTCACTTAACATCATGTGACACGCCAAGTCGTTTGCCCTCCTATCCCATAAAAAAAAGTGTTCATTTTTAAAACTATCTATAATATTTTTTCGTCAGGCTTCGTGTCATTATTAGCTTTTTATTAGCTTCACCTGTATGTTTGTATGTTTGTAGGTTTGTAGGTTTGTTTGTAACCGACTTCTTTTTTTAGTGATCATAGTTCACAAATCGCACCATCTAGTGGCAATCAGCGGAAAGTTTACGTTATCAACTTGAAACGAGTTCCTTGTATAAGTCAATAAGTCACAGATGGCGCTATTCCTCAAATTCGAAACTAAGAAACGCGCTTGTTATAGAAAACCGAACTAAAAAATATAAAATAAATAATAGTTTAAAAAAACTAAAAAACACGCTTTTTATTGAAAACCGAACTAAAAAATAGAAAATAAATTTTGATGAATTTAAATTCAGAAAATAGTGTTAAAAATTTCAATGAATATAAATTAAAAAAAGCGTGGGGTGCCATTTAAGATATTATCGAAATGATAATCACTCTACTCATATCTGTCAATAAAATATTTATAACTATTGACACCATGCACCCCACGCTTTTTTTAGTTTATATTCATTGAAATTTTTAACACTATTTTCTTAATTTAAATTCATTAAAATTTATTTTCTATTTTTTAGTTCGGTTTTCTATAAAAAGCGTGTTTTTTAGTTTTTTTAAACTATTATTTATTTATGCTGAAGTCCAGGGTTCGATTCCCACAGAGTACTGACTTTTGTGTAATTACTTTAATGAGTTTTTTTTTGTATCTTCACGCCCCAAATTGGCGAAGGTGTAGGCAGCGGCTATATATTGCATATTGTATTAAAAATTACAAACTTTTATTTAATATTTTATTATATCTTGATTTTTATAGAATCGGCAATTACGATTACGGTTACAAATGTCACGAACTGTTTTAAAGAAGAATTTAAAAATTAAGAAGAATCATCACACCAAATTTTCTCAAATAATATTCCATTAAAATCTCTGATAGATTTTAATGGAATATTATTTCCCCCCAAAAAAAGAACAATGGTATCATTAGTAGGATTCTAAAAAACAATTCTCCTGTAGCCAGTATATAGGTACCCTTAACTAGGTAGGTAAACTTAACTGCTTAAAGGTAAGCGCACATTAATCTAGCATAAGTCACGTACACTTACTTACAAAGTGTATGTTACAAAGTTAGTTCTAAGATAAATAAATATTTTGCACGCCGCTTATAGCGTTTGTGTAAAAAACATTAAATATATATATATATATATATATATATATATATATATATGCTTTTATGACAGAAGGAGGCAAACGTGCTTGCTGATGGAAAGTAATCTCCGCCGCCCATGGCGTCATTTCAAATGGGAATAGGCCCTTTTCTTGAAGGTTTCTTAGCTCGTAACAGTCCGGAAATACCGTCGCCGGCAACTCTATAAAGGAACAGTGAGTGGCAAGAAGTTTTTTTTATGGGATAGAGGGCAAACGAGCAAGTGGGTCACCTGACGGCAAGTAACTTTTCACCGCTCATGGAAATCGCGGTGCGTTGCCGTCCTTTAGGAGAGAATAGGAAAGGGGCCTCCGGATACTTGTCTCGCCGAACGAAATGCGACAAAGGCCACTTTACGCCGATTACATGAATCATAATAGGTCGGGGAAAAAGTCTTTTCGCATAACGTAGGTATAAACTTATTATAAAATTTCTTTGACTGTACTATTTGTGTCTGGCTGGTTTTGGTAACATTAAAAAGGTTACATTATAAAGAAAAGAAAAAAATAAAAAAAAGTTGTTTCCCGCTATTTTTCATTTGTTTTTCTCTCCGTAAAAATGAGTGAATCTAATGAAGAAATTCGATACATTTTAAAATTTTATTATAAAAAAGGCAAAAATGCAACTCAAGCAGTGAAAAAAATTTGTGATGTTTATGGACCTGATGCAGTGTCAGTAAGAGTAGCACAAATTTGGTTCAAACGTTTTCAGTCCGGAAATTTTGATGTTAAAGATGCACCTCGCTCTGGTCGCCCTGTTACGAATAAAATGGACGCCATTTTTGAAAGAGTGGAGCAAGATCGGCATATTAGTAGTTACGATGTAGCTGAAGAACTGGGAATTGACCACAAAACAGTTTTGACCCATTTGAAGAAAGCTGGTTATACAAAAAAGCTCGATATTTGGGTGCCACACGAGCTCACTCAAAGAAACTTAATGAACCGTGTACTCATTTGCGATTCATTATTGAGACGTTATGAAACCGAGCCGTTTTTGAAGAGATTGATAACTGGCGATGAAAAGTGGATCACGTACGACAAGAACGTGCGAAAAAGGTCGTGGTCGAAAGTTGGCCAGGCTTCACAGACTGTGGCCAAACCTGGCCTAACACGAAATAAGGTGATGCTGTGTGTATGGTGGGATTGGAAGGGCATTGTTCATTATGAGCTTTTACCGTCCGGCAAAACCATCGATTCTGATCTTTACTGCCAGCAACTGATGAGATTAAAGGAAGCAGTCGAGAGAAAACGGCCGGAATTGATCAACAGGAAGGGTGTGGTCTTTCATCACGATAACGCTAGACCACACACATCTTTAGCCACTCAGCAAAAATTAAGAGAGTTCGACTGGGAGGTCCTAGTGCATCCACCATATAGCCCTGACCTTGCGCCTTCAGATTTTCACCTGTTTCGGTCTCTTCAGAATTCTTTAGGTTCTGTAAGGTTGACCTCAAGAGAGGACTGCCAAAACTATTTGTCCCGTTTTTTTGATCAGAAGTCCCAAAGTTTCTACAGTAACGGGATAATGTCTCTGCCCACAAAATGGCAGAAAGTTATTCAACAAAACGGTACATATATATTGTAAATAAATGTAAATAAACTTTGAAAAAAATGTCTTGACTTTTCATACAAAAATACGAAAATACTTTTTCCCCAACCTATTATATTTCATATTTTTAATCGATAACTCGTATACTCCCACAGTTCAAATCAATAACTAATATTCGTTATTAATATTGTTTAAAATCTTTGTTCTTTTTCGAAAACATACAGTCTATGTACTCCTGTGGTAGAGCTCTGATTCAGAAGTCGTTGGATCGATTCTGATTCCGCACTCCATTGGTTTGTCGAAATTTTTTTCGGAAGTTATGTGTAATAAATATCGATTACTGAAAACTTTGTGTCTAGTGTAGGTTCCACCACTTACTCCATTTGATGCGTAACGATTGGGCGAATCGAGGCTTAACAGCCGCTGTCTACACCTACAGGTAGAAAGAGGCGTGTAAAAGTTTGTCGAGTCAGCTATTAATATAAAAATATACAGTGCATAGATAGATACGGAACTTAAAACACCAAGCAGTAACCGGTACTCATGTCGAAGATCCTGTTCAAACTATTATAATGTGCGATGCTCCTTATATGACGTTGTTATTACAGGAAACCCAAAGTATGATAAACAATTGTTCAATAATAAACGAGTATTATGCGTGAATTATTTATATTCAGTACCTACTTAGTACCGGACAAGAATATAAGTAGGTACTGGCACATTGCAGAAAACAATGCCCGGAGAGCTCTCCGTAATTTAAGTAACGGCCATTGGTCACGTGACGTCACGTATTTTTTGTAATTGTAATTGTGTGAAAGGCATCAAACATTTTCAAAACGCTATCGCGGCTAGGGTTACTTCGCCGGACATGTGGAGTGATCCAGATGAACTGTACAACTCACTTTTAAAAACCATAGACTCGGAACATAAATCTATTTTTAAAACCAAAACTATGAGTAAAAATGTCAATTTATCATTTTGCGATTGGGCCACCAAGGGCATTTACAAAAGTAGAACTAAGTTGTATGATTTATATAGTATTAAGAAGTGGAATTTTGATCCCGTTTTTATTAGATATGTTAGAAATTACTCTAAAATATTTAAAAAAGTATGTTTATCTGCCAAATCAATATATATAAGTAAGCGGATACAAGAATCACAGAACAAGATTAAAGTTACTTGGAATATTATCAACAATGAGACTGGTCGTACAAGGGACCGTGATGATAATATTAAACTTATAATTAATAATAAAATTATCCAAGATAAATATGAAGAATCTCCGGGTTACGGCAGGCTGCCAAAAACCACTACTCGTGGCCACATATAACGGACGCAGTCTTCGGGTGGACCAACACCTCACCGAACTCGAGGTTGAGCTGAGTTGCTTGAACTGGCATATTCTAGGGCTGTCTGAAGTCCGGCGAGAGGGGGAGGACACGATAACCCTACAGTCGGGCAACTTGCTCTACTTTCGGGAAGGTGACCAGCTCTCCCAGGGGGGGTGTCGGTTTCCTCGTTCACAAGGACCTCGTTAGCAGCGTTGTGGAGATCAGTAGTGTGTCGACCAGGGTAGCGTACCTCGTACTGAAATTCACCCAACAGGTACACCCTGAAGGTAATACAGGTATATGCGCCGACCTCGACATACTCTGACGAGATAGCCGAGGCAATGTACGAAGATATTGCAAAAGCAATACATGGTACCGCCAAGGCTCACTACAGCGTTGTTATGGGGGACTTCAATGCCAAAGTGGGAGTACAAGAACGCGGCGAAACGAAAATCGGTCCATATGGCTTGGGGTGCCGGAATCACAGGGGCCAGATGCTGGTCAACTTTCTGGAGTCTGAAGGGCTCTTCTTGATGAAGTCATTCTTCAAGAAGGGTCTCCACAGGAGGTGGACTTGGCGAAGCCCGGATTCTGTGACAAGGAACGAGATAGATTTTATCATTACGGATAGTAAGCATATATTTAGAGATGTCTCTGTGATCAACAGGTTCAATACTGGAAGTGATCACCGACTTCTTCGAGGCTCTCTAAATATTAACCTGAAAGCTGAAAGGACCCGGAAGATGAGGTCTATCCTCCACTCCAAATAGCCGAAACCGAAAAGTTCCAAATGGAACTTCAAAATCGGTTCGACCTGCTGGAAACCACAGGCAACGTGGACGAAAAGACCGCCACTGTGGTCAACACGCTGAGGAAAGTGTCTCAAAGGTTATTCCCGAGATCGCAGAAAAAGGAGTCCAAACTCTCTGCTGAGACGCTCGAGCTGATGAGGCAAAGGCGAGAAACTCCATTCAATCAGCTGTTTTCGTCAGAATGGAAAAGCCTAAACCAGCGAATTAGAAAGCTGATGCGGCGCGACCTTCGTCGGTCGAAGACTCGAGCGATCGAGGACGCGATCGACCGCAACAAAGGGTCGAAAGTGTTCGCTCAGCAGCTTGGAAGGTCCCATCTGACGAAGCTGAAAACTGCGGATGGACGTGTCGTCACCTCTAAGCCCGAGATTCTCGCAGAGATCGAATCTTTTTATGGGCTCCTTTATTCCACACGGATGACCAAGCCGACGGGACACAGCGATGATGACCACAGAGCCCCGCTAACGCGTCACTATAGTGAGGACATTCCCGACTTTGCAGAAAGCGAGATTAGTGCGGCTCTCGAGCAACTCCAGAACAACAAGGCACCCGGTGATGACGGAATCACAACAGAACTTCTAAAGGCCGGCGGGACTCCTATCCTAAAGGAATTAGCAAGTCTTTTTGATTCCGTCATACAACAGGGTATAACACCACAGGTTTGGAGCAGGAGTGCGGTGGTGCTGTTCTTCCAAAAAGGCGATAAGACCTTACTGAAGAATTACAGACCCATCTCACTCCTGAGCCATATCTACAAGTTGTTCTCGAGGGTCGTCACGAATCGTCTCGCTGCAAGACTCAACGAATTCCAGCCTCCGGAGCAGGCCGGGTTTCGAAAAGGCTTTAGTACCGTGGACCACATCCATACTGTTCGGCGGATTGTACAGAACACCGAAGAGTACAATCAGCCGCTGTGTATGGCATTCGTGGATTACGAAAAAGCCTTCGACTCCATCGAAACTTGGGCAGTTCTGGATGCATTGCAGCGATGTCGGATTGACTGGCGTTATATCGAGGTGTTGAGATGCTTGTATGACACCGCCACGATGACTGTCCAGATACAGGACCAGGTGACGAACTCCATTGAGCTAAATCGAGGTGTAAGACAGGGAGATGTCATATCTCCCAAACTCTTCACCAACGCTCTGGAGGACGTCTTCAAGACACTGGATTGGACTGGACAGGGTATCAACGTGAATGGTGAGTACATCTCGCATCTTCGGTTCGCCGACGACATCGTTGTAATGGCAGAATCGCTGGAACAGTTAAGCGGAATGCTGCGCAGCCTAGACGAATCCTCTCGACGTGTCGGTCTGGGCATGAACTTGGACAAGACCAAGGTCATGTTCAACGAACATGTCGTGCCCGGACCGATAAATGTCGATGGGTCAATTCTCGAAGTCGTAAACAAATACGTCTACCTAGGCCAAACTATCCAGTTAGGTAGACGAAACTTCGAGAAGGAAGCCGACAGGAGGATTCAACTGGGTTGGGCCGCATTCGGCAAACTGCGTCGAGTTTTCGGCTCGCCTATACCGCAATGCCTGAAGACCAAAGTCTTTGACCAGTGCGTCCTACCAGTAATGACCTACGGTGCCGAAACGTGGACACTTACGGTGGGGCTAGTCCACAAATTTAAAGTCGCTCAGCGAGCTATGGAGCGAGCTATGCTCGGAGTATCTCTGAAAGATAGACTCAGGAATGAGTATATCCGACAGAGAACCGGAGTAACCGACATAGCTCGTAGAATAAGCTCGCTGAAGTGGCAATGGGCTGGTCACATCTGTCGAAGGACCGATGGTAGATGGAGCAAGAAGTTCATTGAGTGGAGACCGCGACTTGGTAAGCGTAGTGTAGGACGCCCACCGGCCCGATGGTCAGACGACCTCAGAAGGGCTGCTGGAAAAGACTGGATGCGGAAGGCAGAGCATCGGATGTTGTGGCGCACATTGGGAGAGGCCTATGTCCAGCAGTGGACTGCAACAGGCTAAGGATGAAGATAAATATGCTGTTGTCGAAACATTTAGTGACTTTTTTGCCAAAATTCCCATTACTACTACTAATACATTAAATTCGTGTCCCGTCAAAGCTGAAACTCTGCTTAAGGAAAGTGTGGCCGAGTGCAATGTTTCTTTTAAATTTGAACATGTCGACGCTTACGATATTAAAAAAGTGTTTAAACAATTAAATTCCAAAAAAACGGCTGATTTATGGTGCATTTCCGTGAAATTAATAGATTCTATTATTGTCCTCATAGCTCCAAACCTAGCTGTGCTTTTCAATAAATGTGTAGATGCAGGTGTTTTTCCTAATTTAATGAAACACAGCAAATTTATACCTTTGTTTAAAAGTGGTAGTAGGAACGATCCAGCTAACTTTCGTCCTATTTCTATTTAACCTGCACTCAACAAAATTTTTGAAAAAATTATCTCTCAACAAATACTAAGCCATTTTAATTTGAATAATCTTTTTCACAAAGAGCAATACGGTTTTACAAAAGGTCGCTCTACAACCGATGCTGGGGCTGCTCTTATCAAACATATTTTCGATGCTTGGGAGAACTCGCAGGACGTAATTGGCGTATTCTGTGACCTCTCTAAAGCTTTTGACTGCGTGGATCACCACACTCTTTTACGTAAGCTCAGTCACTATGGTATTAAGAACACTGCACTTAGGCTGGTTGCATCATACTTAAATAACAGGTTACAGTTTGTTGATGTAAACGGAGTGAGATCATCTGGATCATCTGTGTCTATGGGCGTTCCCCAGGGTTCCATTCTCGGTCCATTGCTGTTTATTATACATATCAATGATTTGCCTTTTTGCGTTCAGAAATTTTGTAACATTGTACTATTTGCTGATGACACTTCACATCACTTCACATTCACATTGATGATGTGAATAGCTTCCTTACATGTGTAAGGGAGCTATTCACATCATCAAAAATGCTTTTTTTTACGGTCTACCTTGAAGAGGAGTGAAGTGTCATCAGCAAATAGTACAATGTTACAAAATTTCTATACTAAATTATTAGCCGTAAACCATTCATGGGCATGTGCCCATGAATGGTTTACGGCTAATAATTTAGTTCTAAATTCCAATAAAACTAAAATAATAAGGTTTACTATGCCTAATGTTAATGGTCCGGCTATAAATATATCTCTGAATAACACAATTTTAGACCCAGTGAAGTCAACTTTATTCTTAGGTATTACTCTAGAATACGCTCCAGTGGGGTCCTCAAGTAAAATCTTTAGCGGGAAAACTCAGCTCTGCTGCCTACGCGGTTCGAAAAGTTCGACAGCTTTCCGATGTTGCAACCGCCAGATTAGTCTACTTCAGTTATTTTCATAGCGTTATGTCTTATGGTATTTTGCTATGGGGTAGAGCAGCTGAGATTCAGTCGATTTTTGTTATTCAGAAACGAGCTATTCGGGCAATTTATAATTTGGGGGTCAAAGTCTCTCTAAGAGAACGTTTTAAGGAAATTGGCATACTAACAGTTGTTTCACAATTTTGTATATGCCAATATAATGTTTGTTAGGAAAAACTTGAATAAATATACTAAAAATAGTGATGTTCATAATTTTAATACCAGAGGCAAGCATAAACTTGTGTTGCCGTGTCATCGCCTGCACAAAGTACATAAGTCTTTTCTGGGAATGGGTGTACAATTTTATAATAGAGCGCATATCCTGGCTCTATCATTCGATCGGTTTAGTCGGGCGGTGAAGGATCGTCTCGTTGCTGGTGCTTATTACATCATCAATGACTTCATATAATAATTCTTCATGGCCAAGACACACATTCCAAGACCAAATAGAACGTGTTCTGGAGGAAGGTGATGTTAAGAGCCTCAAAAACCGACGCGCGTGCATGAAAAGAGTTATGAAAGTCAACGAAGCGAGTGAGGTGTGTAAGAATCGTGCCCTATGGCGCTCTGTTCTCTCTGCCTACCCCGCAAGGGATTTGGCGTGAAGTTATGTATGTATGTATGTATGACTTCATGACGGACAAGTCATCTTGGGACCGTCAAGTTCCTTGCTCAACGCGGATTCTGTAGTTTGCGTGTTGAAATTTGTTCACATGTTCTGGAGTGGAGGCGTAATAATTTCTGATAGTTATGTATATACACTTTCTAATTTAAAATTTGCCTTGATATTGTTTATAATATATGTACATATAAGTTTTATTTATTGCACAACGTTACCAAATAAAAGATGTCGCGTCAGTTGCGCTCGACTAATATATTTGCATAGTTTTTCTTTTTAGGATGTTGATGTTAATTTCCTGTGATGGTCGAGTATTCTGGCTGCTACACCTTTTATGCACGAGTCTACTGCTTTGTTTTCAGTAGCGATATTAATATTATTGTTATTTATGTTTAATAGTTTGAAAAGAGTATTTGGCACATGAGTTTCTTGCCCAATTCTTCTCATGATAGCCCCTACACTCGGAATCGGGCCGCTCGTGGCGATTGCGTCCGTGTTTTCTTGTTCCACGGACGCACTTTTTTCAAGCGCTCGTGTTAAGTAGTTAATTTAAAATAATAAAGTTAAATTGTACTTGTTGATTATTTTTAAGTGTCTGTGAAGACCTATGAAAATTAAACTTATTTTGACTTTGACTTTATGTTATGTTAAATAATTTCGAGAAATATTAGACGCATGCCTATTCAGCGATTTGCTAGCGAAAAGTGCTAACAAATAATAAATGGTGACGCCAGTGTTTAGTTTCATAATAGTTGTGCCGGGTGTGTGGCGAAACCTATTCCGCCACCTATTCCATTTGGGTCGTAACAATTCGACGAATCGAAAAATTACAACTACTGAGTTGTACCAGGAAGAAAAAGAAGTGACGTTATAAAGAAATATATATGGTAGTGGTTAGTGTCCAACCGAAGCTTCGGCTTCGGCCTCCTTCGCCAAAAAATCCATCTTCGGCGAGATCCCGCCGAAGGTCATAAAGCAGTCGGAATTAAAGGAACTGTTACGAAATAGTGAGTGACTGACAGACCGGACTGCACTTAGTCCAGTACGGACACCTCTATCACCGAAAGATAAGCGACATGAGCCACTTTACGCCGATATTCTTCTTTAGCTGTAGGTTGTGGAGATTGCCGATTAATCGGTTTCGGCTTTGGCCAAAAATACGGCTCGACCAGTGAGATACCACGACCTCACAGAAGATCGACGTAAAGTGGCTCATGCCGCGTTTCGTTCGGTGAAAGAGGTATCCGCACCCACCCCCTTCTCCACCCCTTCCTATCCTACTCCCTTAGAGGTCGGCAACGCAACTGTAACACTATATGTATTGCAGTTGGCCATGGGCGGCGCTAGTCACTTACCATCAGGTGACACGCCTGCTCGTTGGCCTTCCTATCCCATAAAAAATGTAATATAACTCACATCTCTGTGGTTAAGATTAGGGTATCTGTTCTGTTCAATGAATTTCTTCATCAGTAACGCTGAAACGTCCTTTTTGGCTGTATGTATGATGCCGATACCACCAAAACTGAAAACAAAAAAGGTAAATATATTTAACATAGGATTTCAGCCATTTAATACAACCATTGTGTTGGAGTTTGTTCACTCCGTAGATATAAGAATAATAGATCGAAAATAGTCACCCAAACAATGAGACCAAAAATGGATTGTTGGTGTGTGAGTGACATAACAATGTGTGCGTAAAAAGTGCTTCCAAGTGTCAACTTTTACATAATTATTGTTCATGTGTTCAATTCAAAAACATCCTGAGAATCGCTCACTCGCGATCGCGTTGTCAGTTAAGATTAGTAGTACATTTTTACATTTTTGAAGTTATACTTCTTTAGGCGCGTTATGAAAAAATTATGAGAGTGAAATTTTAAGATGCGCGCGCGTCTGTGACACAAAATTAACAGAATGAAGTTTTAGTTTCATACAAGTGCGAATTATATAAGTGCTAAAAAATTATATTCAGTAGTGATTTAAATTGAATATTTTGATTGATATTACTATTTGTACTATACTATTTGTGAATATTAGTGAAAACAATTGTGCTTATATACTTTTTCAAGTGTTCCAATATAATTGAGGTTAACTATCCGTATGTATTATTTATTGATATAAATTAAAATACTTTTATTTAATATAATTAACACTAAATATTATTAAATTATTAATGTTAAATACTTATTATTGGTTATTTAATATTTACAAAATAATGTCTTATATATTTATTATTCTCTAAATTTTGTTTTTAATCTAATATATAAAATTCTCGAGTCTAGATGTGCGTAATTGAACTCCTCCGAAACGGCTTGACCGATTCTCATGAAATTTTATGTGCGTGTCGGGTAGGTCTGAGAATAGGACAAGATCTATTTTTCATCCCCCTAAATCACAAGGGTAGCCCACCCCTCAATTTTTTTTTTAATTTTTCGACATATTTCTGTTTCTTATTTTTTTTATAAAACGGGATACAAAAATACATGCAACCCTAAATTTTCAACCCCCTACGATCAACCCCTATTTTTTAAATTTTATTTTTCGGCAAGACAACGTTTGCTGGGTCAGCTAGTAATTATATATATATTTTAATGATATTATATATATATAGATTAAAGAAGTATAACTTCTCACGCGCGTACATAAGTACACGCACCCATTTTTTTTACTGACATGTGCCATCTACTACAGTCTATAAATCTATGGTTCACTCCAATCAGACTTTGTCATCAGGAGGCGTTAACGATAATTTCAAAATTTTTTAGTACAATTTCTACTGATGAGACCTTCACAAACTTTACATTTAGAATATTATTCTATACATATATGTAAATAATATTAGTGTCTGTTTGTAATATTGAAATAACCGCGTTTATTAGCATTAAAAATTATGTCTCTATAGGTAGGACCGACTCTGACGGTACTTTTGTTGGCGGGTAGCTGATGCAATAAGTAGAAACTTGGGCTACTTTTATTTGAGAAAATAATATATTTATTTATTGCTTCTGAGGCGAAACAAAGTTCGCCGGATGAGCTAAATAAAATATTAAATATAAGTTTACTCACGCGACTTTGTAACTCCCCTGTTCAGGAACAAGTTGGCTGACGTCTCTATCCTGTTCGTCCTCGAGGAGCTTGTGGGGATGGTCTTCTGGATTATCGTTTTGCGCCAATTGACATCTGATCAACGCCTGCCCATTGTAGTTCACAAGCTAAAACATAAAAAATATTAATATCCATAATTACTGAAGAAGTCTGTCTATCTGTACATTTAATTTATTTGTTAACTAGCTGACCCGGCGAACTTTTTTCCGCATCAAAAGTAATAACTAGCAGTATTAACATAGCGGGACAGCCACTATGTTAATACTGCAATATCTTCGAAAATATTCGTTTAAATTGCATGCTGTAAAGGGCCAGGATAATCTATATTACATGCACAATCTATTTAAGACACTTAACTGGATGAAATTTAATGTTGTAATGTTTAAAATCGCTTCGTAAATAAGCCATTATTTCTCGTAAAAAGTAAAAACATAAAAATGGTCATTGTGGGTTATCCCTAGACATATGCCCTCGCGGACTTTTTTGTAGACCTTCTGAAGGTGTTTAACAATGTAGAACATTATTTTGATCTATCACTTAGGGTTCAGGCAGCGTTTGCAATTAAAGTACTAATTCTCGAAAATTATCATTTTTTCTTTGCAACATCATATATGAATTATAGATCAAAACCACCCCGTTGACACTCTAACTATTAAAAAAAACCGCATAAAAATCCGTTGGCTAGTTTTAAAGATATACGCATATAAGGGGACAGACAGCAGAAAGTGACTTTGTTTTATACTATGTAATGATATTGATGAACTATTATTTTTAAATTCAAGTTTGGCCAAAGTAATATTTACCAATACAAACTCTTCACACACACATTGCCTTCTAGTACCAAGCATAATAAACATAGATATTTTTTTAAACACATATACATAGGCAGGTTGATACTACATGTTAAGCACATTTACCGTCTCGCTCTAGCATAGTGGAGTAAATTTCAAATTTCCGGTGTCGCTTCGGCCTAAGCTCCGGCTAATTATGGTCGACGCCAAAGATTTGGCCTAAAGTGCTTTTTGTGCGGCATAAGCCGAACCCGAAGCATCGGTCGGACACTACTTGGCAGTCACTAGTAACCTTAGTCGGTATAGATAGAACTACGCTAAGCATTAATTCATACTCACTTCAACAGTGGGATGTGTCTTTGTTTTATTTGCGCCATAAGATTTGCCAAGTAAACAGCCGTGGGTGCCAACCATTTCACTAATATATCGGAACCGGAAATGGTTTTGGGGTTGTTCCGTAATCTGCAGGTACGGTTTTGAAGCTGTTGACAAAATTCTTCGTTATTACTATGTACCAGTATTAAAACATGAATGGTCCTCTATTCTCTCTGCCTACCCCGCAAGGGACTTGTGTGAGGTTATGTATGTATCTATATACTGAGTATTTTTTTATGGGATAGGATGGCAAACGAGCAAGCGTGTCACCTGATGGTAAGCATACCTACACCGCCCATGAACACCAGCAACACATACATATAGTGTAACCGTTGCGTTGCCGACCTTTAAGGGAGTAGGATAGGAAAGGATGGAGAAGAGGGTGCGCCTAGTACCTCTCTCACCGAACGAAACGCGGCATGAGCCACTTTACGTCGATCTTCTGAGAGGTCGTGGTATTTCACCGGTCGAGTCGGCCCATTCATGCAGCGAACTGCTTGGCTCTACCACTGCAAAAATGCAATACTTAACAACTCACTTGCCTACCAAATAATAGAACAAATAACATCTTTAGGATTAATACATGCCCAGTACTAAATGGGTGAATATACGCTATTTGGATTTCAATGGTCTTTAGAAAAATTTTATGTTAAACTTATTATAATAGTATTTCTGTATACTTAAACTATAAAGGATATAGCCTTTTATCTGGACCACAAAGTATATTCACGATAATAATTTAATTTAAGGCATTTATGGTTTAAAATTGTTGTAAATGTATACTCCTCTGGCATTCCCATTTATGGATTATCATGATCTCATGGCAATATTCTTAAAATATGTAAGCAATTATGTTTTATTTTAAACATGATCGTGTGCTTTAATAAACATTCAAACATATTTTATCAAAACACACAGTAAATTTATTTATTAATATAAAAAAAAATAACTTATATTCATGTCATGTTACAATTATGTCACTTCGTCTGGCGTAACTCGAAGACGTAAATTTCTGACTTAAAATCGCCAAGATATCTTTTGACTCTGAACTATGCGTCTACAACAATGTGAAGTTTAAAGCAAGCTAATGGCGTTAGGCAAAATTCTAATAATTTTGCCCCAGTTTGCGATTCTTTGTCGGAGAACGTGTTTGTGCCAGTCGTTGGAGTATTTCTTTTGGTAAGCATATATTTTTGAATTTTATCGTTACGAAATTGTTTATTTGCTCAATGTAATGTTTAATGTGCATATATGTCATGTATTACGTTAAATTGAGGTGATAAAAGCGAGTGATGCTAGTTTTGTAGGTTAGGTGCAATTTTGTTCAATCTCTGGCGTAACTCCTCTGGCAAAGTTCACACCAGAGGAAATACAAGAGCGCCAGAGAAGTGACTAAATTATGTTTCTTGACATTTTTAATGTGTTAAGACTTAATATAAATTGTTCTAGATACTATGGCATAATTAGACATCATGGCGAATGTTAAATAAAAGCAAACAAGGGAAGAAAGGCTAGAAAGAAAACGTCAAGCTGAAAAATAAAAAAGCAAATTGTTAAAGAATTAGAAACTATGACATAAGAATGCAAAATTAAAAGAAAAAAGAAAGGTAGCAATATGAAAAGGAAGAGGACACATTATGAACATACGTGATGTCTGAAAGAGTACAAAAGAGCTATCAGCAAAATATGAAGAGAGAAGATTAGCTAGTATAAAGTTTGAGAAAAGTAAGCAAGCTGCTTTTGAAGCAATTTTCATCCTCACTCCATCCTAGGTGGTAATAAATACCCCAAAAACAAAAAAAAGAACAAATTGGATGTTGCTACTGTATACAGTGATTCTGAGAAAGATGTGTCTAACGAAATGTTTGCATAGACATCTACTCATCTGATTAATCCATCTAGAGTAGATAATGCTGTCTGTCATTCTGCTGACTGTCATTAATAATAAAACGTATAGATGGACGAAGACGAGAAACATACAGACAAACAAAAAACATGTATGTTCTTCAGATTTTGATGAAAAAAAGGAGAGGTCATGGTTACGTTTTTAAAGATCTCCAATGATATAAAATGCGAACAGATTTTATCCATGTTACCAGCGCATAACATACGTATGAAAGGTTTATCCAAGTTACCAGCGCCTAACATAAGTATAAAAGGTTTATCCAAGTTACCAGCGCATAAAATACGTATAAAAGGTAACCGAGTATCCTACAAATTTCCAAAGCCAGTTGATGTATTTGAAAAGTATTTTTTTGATTGTTTAGTTTTTAAATGAAATATAGTTAGTTTCGA
The DNA here is from genome assembly GCA_905147225.2 of Euproctis similis. Classification (NCBI taxonomy): domain Eukaryota; kingdom Metazoa; phylum Arthropoda; class Insecta; order Lepidoptera; family Erebidae; genus Euproctis; species Euproctis similis. The sequence goes on along the minus strand of LR990115.1, from coordinate 18,903,768 downwards.
GAAAATTGTTCATTTTGTTGTATATTTTTCTTTTAATGTTTTTGATACATGCTGTGGATTTATACATACGTGCATACATAAACTCACGCCTATATCCCATAGGGGTAGACAGAGACTTTGGCTCTCCGCAAGCTACGATCCTGACACACTTCTTTCGCCTCATCCACAGTATTACATGTCATCATGCATTTACCCTGGTTTCGGATACTACTATTTAGCCTTTTTTAAAATGGTCCATTTATTTGGTCGTGGTAGCCCTGTCTTGGTCTCCCGATGCCGTTGATCACATTGGCATTCATATAGTCTTTTAGTCAGTCGGCTTTCTTTTAGTCTTGTAACATGATCAAACCATCTTAACATACTTATATACTTCTCTTTACCTTGGTCTCCATATAATCCTTCAACTTGCATCGTTCCCTTATCATGCTATTTTTCATTCGATCTGCAAGGGTGTTTTCAGCAGTCACTTTCATTTCAATATTTTCCTCACATTTTCCATCTCTAGTAAACATAATTTCCAAATATACAAATTCTTTCACTTGCTCCAATTTCTCGCCATCCAAAATCATCTCACACTTCGACCTCTTTCTCTCCACAATCATAACTTTCGTGTAGTCGAATGTGGAGTTATGAGTGATATTATTCAAGTCTATTTGTTTAGATAGCCTGGATACTGATAGGTGTATCATTTGAAGTTCTATTGATTTCTTTTGTGAAAGAAGTTTATATTTTTGTTTCATTTATTTATAGATTGTAATGCCTTAAACGTGGTTTTCGAATTTTTGAATGTTTTTATTTATAAACCATTATGCTGTGATATTCATCTCAGAAGAGACGAGATGTTAAGCAAAATATAAATCTGCTATTTGATACAGGTGATGAAACTTAAGCTATAAAAATTATTATTATTAAAGTTGCATTTGATACGACTAAATCTTGTATAATAAATGTATAATACTCAAATACTATAATTTATATCTGTTTTATTTAATATTAGTCCTTTTTCTATAGTAATAATTAACGGTATGTCATCTCTCTGCTTTAATTTGTCCCTACTCTGCCAATGGTGTCACTCCCCTGGCACTACATTTTCCTCTGGCACTTATAAAACTCAAAAAAATGGAAAAATCGTCTGGCCACCATTATTACCAATGTAAAGAAAGTGTCAAGTATACAAATTATAAATATTGAATGGCGCAGACTACATTTTCTTGTGGGACACAAAAAATACAAATAGCGTATATTCACCCAAATACATTTGCCTTTCTGATTTATTAATTCATAAATAAATTATAACATTTTCTCTTAAAATTTCCACCACTTCAATAAGAGTTATTAATTATTATTATACTAGCTGACCCGGCGAACTTTGTTCCGTATCAAAAGATATAAATTTGGATCTTAAAAAGTTCAATTTGTGCTATTTATCGGCACACGTTTTGGCGCGCAACGCAACTTCTATGTCCCGCTATGTTAATACTGTAATATCTTCGTAAATATTCGTTTAAATTACATACTGTAACGGGCCATTTTGATCTATATTAAAAGCACAATCTATTTGGGTGGGTCACTTACTGGATGAAAATTAATGCTGTAATGTTTCAAATTGCTTCGTAAATAAGCCATTATTTCTCGTAAAAAGTAAAAAAATAAAAATGGTCATTGTGGGTTATCCTTAGGAGATAGACATATGCCCTCGTGGACTTTTTTGTAGACCTCCTGAAGATGTTTAATAGTGTAGAACATTGTTTTGATCTATCACTTAGGCTTCAGCCAGCATTTGTAATAAAAGTGCTGAATCTCAAAAATTTTCATATTTTCTTTACAACATCATATATGAATTATAGATCAAAACCACCCCGTTGACACCCTCTAACCATTAAAAAACACCGCATCAAAATCCGTTGCATAGTTTTAAAGATATATAAGGGGACAGACAGGGGAAAGTGATTTTGTTTTATACTATGTAATGATTACCCATACACAAATAAAATATAAACACAAATTTGTATTGCAACTAGCTAATTCGCCAAACATTGTCTAGTAAAAAAAAAAAATTTGATCATAAAATAAAAACTAGGGGTTGATTGTTGACAGGTAAACCTTTAGGGTTGTGTATAAATATCTTAAAATAAAAAATTAGATGTGGGCTACACTTTACATTTAGGGGGATGAAAAATAGATGTTGTCCTATTCTCACACTTACCAAGTACTTACTAAGCACACAAAATTTCATAAGAATCAAATTGTTGCAGAGGAGTATGGTAATGAACATTATGGCATGAGAATTGTATATATTAGACTTAATAAGATTCAGGCTTGTTTCAAGATTCATAAAATTTTACTGTAAAAATGAATTTATTTTTGTCAAATGGCAATCTTATACTGACAAATAATAAACTTGTGCTAATAAGAATGATAAACCTCCATGTGGAAGGAAAGAAGATTAGAGGAAGACTTCAAAAAGTATTGATGGAAGATACAAATGATAGGGAAGTGTGGACAAGAAAAACCTATTGTGCTGATCCCAAATAATGGGAACAAGGGAGGAAGATGAGGATGGCTATACTTATACTGAGCAGGATATAGACAGGATATACAGTAGTAAATATAGACCACATAGAAGGTATAGTCAATAGCGAGTACATAACTAATGTTCTGTGGGAGGTCAGTCACATAAGATTACTCAGCATTCTATTAATGCAGATATCAAATTTAATCATATCATAAACCATTGTAGACTTTGTACATTCCCTGAAAACGTAAATAATCTAGGATGTAAAGTATGCCACCATTAATAATGGTCTTTACTTGAAAATTTTACCACATTTCATTTCCCAAGTGTCTATCACTATATTTTCAATTTGAAGTTTTCCAATATGAAAGAACTCAAGGACTATTGGAATGATTTGTGGAAGTTATGTTTAAGCAGAACAGTCTTAATGTGCTGAGGCATTATTAAAATTCATCCATATAAATCACAGAATATAAATAATCTATACTTTATAATTTAACATATTGTTGACAAAACCTTTGTTTAAAATATTAGCTTGATGGTCAGGGAAAAATGTTTTAATCTAAAAAACTACTCTTAAATGTCAATCTAATAAGCAATAATCATTGATATTTCATTGAGGAGGGATGATACACATGTCAGGAAAAGAATGATGACCCTGAATGTGCAATGAAACAAAAGAGAGTAACCAAAGAAAACATGGATGGATTGTGAGAAACATGATATGACTAGGAGGGGTGTTACTGTGGATGAAGTGCATGATAAGAAAGGGTAGAAAAGAAAAACCTGTTGTACCGACCCCAAATGATGGGCATGGGCAGGAATCAATAAACATTACACAAAAGTTATAGTTAAATATATTGTTAAATATGGCAGACTGAAATGTTTTAAAATGTGAATAAATAAAAACAAAGCATTCTTGGACACAAATTAAAGATAAAAACCAAGTTCAGTTTCTGTGCTCTAATAAAATATTATCTTATTTTAGTCAAACGGTAGAGTAAGTACAGTAGTCAACAGTTCTGAGAATACCACCTTATCAACATAGTTACGATACGGGCAGAAAAAGTATTGTGATTAAACTTACCATGTTGAAAAAAAATTCTTTTGTCTACACACGTGAGTTCTGTCAACTCGTTAGTAAGTTGAGGCACTTGTTGCGACGGAGAATTATAAGGTGAATATCTCACATAAGATGCTCCAGAGCTAGAAGAATCGCTCATATCGTGGTCACTAGGGCTACCAGGCATTGTGTTAACTATATTTTCTTACAACTTCTAGAACATATTTTTTCACAAGTAAACAATATTTTTAAGCAAAATTAGATTATCAATTAATTTAAAGCATATTATTTGGTAATGCATTTATTTCGATTCGCACGCAAATACTGTTGTTGAATATGTTTGACAACTGACCAAAATGTCAATGCACACTGCGTAAAACAGTGTTATCATTACATAGGTGTCCGTTTCCCTAAACTTACCGAACTAATTCATACATACTAATAAACAATACAGTGCAGCTTATAACCATTGTTAAATTATTTAAATTCACAATACTAGGTGACTATACAATAACTACAACTAGGTGATTATACAATAACTAATGGATGGCTCTATTGATCAAAAGGCTGGTTTATACTACCTATTCTACTTACGTTTTATAAAGATATCATAGCCATTCGGCCCAGCAATGTTGTTAATTATTTAAATGAATACGATAATTACGATGGAGGTTGTAATATATAAATCATACTGTAACTGGCTATCCTACAATATTTATGTCTCTTCGTCGTTCACCAGGTATTCGTGTATTCGTTCCACACACGCAGTATAATATTATTTTCAAATATTCTATAAATTTTGGAAATTTCGTTCAAGTTGTATTGTTCTTGTTTCTACACAAAAATAATAATGATTACGTCTTGTTTAGTAAAAAATACAATGAAAGCATAGGTTCTCCCACCAAAAAAAAACCGCGTAAATATTGGGAGAATTTTCAGTGTCTGGTATCAATTCGGTAAAATTTGATGACGTTTTTGTTGATATTTGGCCGGGGAAGAACCAGCACATAATGAATCACAAAAATCCCCACACCTAGCAGATATATATTAGTGTTATATGTACGTGCTATGTGTACTCGTAGATACTCAGTTCATAAATATGATGTAGTAAGTTAAAGTTAACTAAATGTATTATATGTAGTTTTGCAATGATACGATGACGTATTGTTTACCACACTATACACGTAAAATTGTCATATATATATTGGTGACTTTTAACGTTATCTAATTTTCCGATAGTCCAATAAAACATAAGTAAACATAACTTCGCGCCTTTTCTACCCGAAGGTGTAGGCAGTGGCTTTTAAGCCTCGTCTCGCTTATATAATTACGTCCCAAATGAAAAAGGAGGCGAACTTATTGCCATACCGGTCACAAAGTTTTCAGTCATCGATATTTATCACACAACTTCCGACAATTATTTCGAAGAGTCGTTGGTGTGAGCCAGGTTCAAACATGCGACTTCTTGATTCAGAAGCAGTGGGGTCGTACTCAGGAACCGGGATATTCGTAGTAAGTATAGAATATAGGTACCTAGGTCTAAATTTTTATAATTTTAATGACATCATGTACTTTTTTAGATGTGACCAAACAATAAACGATCCGCTTTTACCATATTGTTTACGGAACCCTAAAATAATTAATACTGGCGGGATTTAACCCATAAACTTTTTTTTCTATTTACAATTTTTTTAACTTGTAAATAAAGGACTTGGTCAGTTCTTAGAAAATAATTAATCGTTTGAGTCATCCCAACTTGTGATCTGGTAATTATTAATTTATAAGTTTAAGCAATGCGAGAGCAGTTTATTAGTTTATTGACTTATAGCTTAGCTCCGTAAGCTAAATTGTGAAAGTTTTTTTCAAATCGGCATTTATTTTATTATCTATATTATCTTATCGCAAATTCTTGAACATCAATGCTAATAAAACACTTAC